>JAJEJO010003612.1:0-56908 GCA_020662805.1 Glaucomys volans
AATTTTCATATCATAGTCAGAGTGATCTTTCTCAAACTAAAATCTGACTGGCACTAAAATCTGTCACTGATTCACTCAAGTGCAATCCTTTAACACATAGTTCATAAGCACCAATTATGTGCCAGTTTTAGATCTTGGGGATTCAGCAGAGACCAAACGGCCCTTGAGAGGATCTTTGTTTTATTCTTTGTATTTGCAAAATAGGTGCTTATTTCACAATGTGACTTCATGAGTACTAGTCCTGTGCTTGAGTTAAAATTCCACCATTCATTCCATTCCTTCTTTGGATAAGGGTGTTCAGTTTGTGCTTAAATGCAAATACCCTTAAGGGCAGTAGAGCTTGGTCATTCTTGACCATTAACATTTTTGAATAAATTAATTGACAGGATGGGTTCCAAAGAATACAACCCAAGACTGGTTCAGTAATGTCTATATGAATTTTATGGCGTTCTTGCCAGTGACTTTTGTACACAGAAAACAACAGCATCATTTTGGAGAGTGCTATGATTTTTTAAAATGAAAATTACAAATTCAAATCTCTTGTTATTCCTTGAGTTATTAAGTTCATCTCAAGCCTTATTTTGCATAAATTTGTTTATGTTTATAACCCTACTTATAAATCTGATAATTTCTAATAATCACTTTAAAGAAGGATTCTATAATTTAATTGAATTATTTAAAATATTTATGAATTTAAGTGATTTTATATCATCTTTTAATACTTCAATTGAACAGAATAGTAGTCAAGATTATAAGAGATCTGATTCTTTTACCCTACTTGGAAGCTAGCTCAATGGTTTGGCAACTTTTCTTCCATGCTGGTGGAAGACAGGAGACTCCTGAAACAGGGACACAGGTCTTTAAGACAGTGATTACAGTAGCCAGAGGATCCTCATTTTGCATCAGTTCATAGTTCAATACGTCTGAGTTAGGAGCCAAACATGATGTGATAACTAACTTCAATGTGGTGTCCTAAATGGTATCCAGGAACTAAAAGAAAAAGACATTAGGTTAAAACCAAGGAAATGTAAATTAAGAGCTAAACACTTAGCTGGGTCCGGTGGCACACGCCTATAATTCCAGCAGCTTGGGAGGCTGAGGCAGGAGGATCACAAGTTCAAAGCCAGCCTCAGCAAAAGCGAGGCACTGAGCAACTCAATGAGACCCTGTCTCTAAAAAAAATTACAAAATAGGGCTGGGGATGTGGCTCAGTGGTGGAGTGGCCCTGAGTTCAATCCCCAGTTTAAAAAAAAAAAAAAAGAAGCAAAACACTTTACTTAATGTGCCAATTTTATTAATTATGACAAGCATACCCTATATGTGTAAGATGCTTATAAGAGGAAAAGCTACGTGTAGAACATATGGGAACTCTGTACTATCCTCACAATTATTTTAAAACTATTTGAAAATAGTTTATATTTTTTAAAGTTCAGTAGATGAAACTATTAAATGAAGTACATATCGTACTTGAGTGTTGGAAACATTGTGAGAATTGTAGCCAAATGAGCAGCATTTGGGAATGCAGACAATAGCAGGGACAGCTGAACGGTGGCTGAACCCTCACTTTTCCCACCCAGTGTGAAAGGAAGATGTGTGATTCAACCGCAGCAGTATCTGCCCACACATTCCAACTTCAGATGATCCTCTGCGGTACCAATTACAAGTCTTACATCAACCTCCCCTGAGAATGAGCGCAGTCTCACCACCAAAAGCAGAGCTGAAACTTCTCTAAGACTGAAACGGCTCTTTCTTTAGAGGGAACTGGGGCTTCTTGGTGGCTGAGTCCTCAGGGGATTTCTTGGTGGGCGTCACATTTAACACCCAGACTCTGGCTTACCACAGGGAACTGGCTTTTCGGAGCTATGCTTTAGTAGAGCTCTTGGTAAACACAAGCCCTATGAACAGACAAGACCCCTGGCTCTGGGAGAAGGGAGAGGGAGTTGACAACCATACCCAAGGATGCTGATCCTCAGCAGCCCCTTTCCATCTGACTTCCCACCCTGCTCACAATCGCCTAGGGTCCCTGCCTAACCTCAATACCCAAGCTCCCAAAATGAGAGGAAAAGTGATAGCATACCTCATCTGTAACATGAGGGCAACGGAAAATGTTACACTAGTGGTTCTAGAATTTTATCCAATATGAGAAAGGTCCCAAGAGCTTGTTAAGGCACAGGCAGCTGGGCCCCACCTCCAGAATTCCTATTCAGTGCGACTCATGCTTTGCATTTCTGGTCGGAGAGGCACACTTTGAAAACCACTGGTTTAATTGAACACAAGGGCATCTTTCTACTTTCCTATCTATTAAATCCATATATCTCAGGCTCAAGTGATCATAAGTATCACCTGGTAACTTGATCAAATGCACAGATTAGTAGTCCCCATCTGGAACCTTCTGTCTCAAAATTGCTGGGTAAGTACCCCAAGTGATTCTTGTGCTCAGAGGAGTTCCATAAACTTCATTATACCAAAACCATGATCTACCTACCATGTCCTGCTCTAAGACCATATTGTTCTTAGAGCAAGACATGGTGGGGAGATAATGGACATTCAAAGACAGCCTGCTACCACAGGAGAAATGAGTCAAGTTGAAAGATGAGGTGAGGGTTTTTCCTTGACCTTTGTTCATTGCATGCAAAGATGGCAGTCACCATCCCAACCACTTGACATGAGTCTTGGCTACTCCATTGTTAATACCATTGATTGGGGAAGGCAGAAGTTTCATGGGACTACAAATGATCAACATTTCTGGGTCAAGGAGCAACATAAGAAGGTCACTGAATGCAACTTGAAGGTCATGAGTATTTTCAATGCACTTGGTTTCCTCAAACACTTAACACATTCACAAAAAGGTATTTATTTATTTATTTATTTATTTATTTTCCTCTCTGAGGAGTCCAGTCATATTTAAACACCAAGCCGGTATGATGAGTAGTCAGAACATATGATTCTGTCAACCTAAATAATACTCAAAAAGAGATTCTCCAAAGAATAATGATCTTTTTGTGGGAATAAATTGGTCTTGCAATGGGAATACAAGCCACAGGGAACTGTGAGTATTTTCAAAGAGGTTGAGGTAAGGGGGGTTGTTCAAAGGTGAAATGAGAGGAATTGCATAACACATTTTGAAACAATAATCCTTGGCTGTAAAGATTAATAACAAGAGTGGTGCCAGTCTGAGGTTGAGCAGACAGCTGCGTGGCAGTTGTTCTTGCAGAAGTATCTTTTTGTATCAGGTTGCAGTGGTTTTTGTGTAAGGTTGTGGTTCTGGCCAGAGTCTTTTGTGATCATTACTGTCAGGCAATTGTGCATGACAACTTTCCCATCATAACCTCCCAGTTTTCATTCTTTGTTTATTTATTTATTTGTCTATTTATTTATTTTTTAGTGATGACCAAAGCAACTTCATTGTCATTCTGATAACTTTCATAGTTTCTAGAATCTTTTATGGCCAAGGAGACCAATATGTCCAGGTTTTCCCTGAATAGATTACTATTATCCCAGTATCCTACCTAGCCCTCATTTTTTTGCCTGTCAAAAATATCTTGGCTTGGGTGATGTGTTATATGGTCACTATACTTATAGCCCTAATATTCCATATGTCCATGGATCTAATTGTAGTTACTTATATTTGTCTAATGTCTTGTATCTCAAAAGATGGAGGATGGAGGTCTTCTTGTCTCCACTGAGAAGTTCTGGAAACACAGGCACAAAGAAGCAAAGTGACAAGACCAACATCACAAGGCTAAATTTGTGGCAGAATAAGAACTAAAGCCTGGGCTCTTTCCAAATAATATTATTTGAAGGTAAAGTGGTCCTTCTCTTTATTTTACCTATGTGTGCCAGGAGATGAAATTCCACTATTAAGATTTTCATTCCTTGAATCTTTTAATATTGGTGTTAGAAGTCCCTTTTAAAATAAAAATATTCTAATATTCTCCACCAACTAACAAGCTTAAACAGAGAGGTGGTAGAAAGCTGGGCCTTGTCAACTAGGTAATGAGAGACATACCACTGCCATAACCCCTCATGCCCTGGCAGGAAGCAGGAAGAAAAATGGCAGAGGAGGAAAGAATAGTGAGGAAAGAGAGAGACCTTCTCAAAGGGTTATGGGGCAGGGAGCAGGGGCTTGTAGGCCAAGAGAGCATTATAGATCTTGTCTCCCTTTTACCTGTATGGTTCTCATTAATATTAGTTGATTTGAATTAAACAGAAACTAATAGTAACTCTAACTGAAAGCAATAAGAGGCTTTAGTTCGGCCTAAATTTTCCCTTGATAGATTAAGGGATAGAAAGACACTTCTTACAGAGAAAGACTCTACCCAGGGATGGCAGCCTAAGACCCTCCATATAAAAGAGCTATTTCAAAAGGCTACTCTCCAGAAGAGAGGGCTGAGTCAGGAGGAGACCAAGAATCAAAGTCTTTCTCCCTCTTTAATATGGAAGGCAGGAATCTGGGCATGTCATTCTTTCCTGGTGGTGACCCTTCTTTCTTTCCTGCAGCATCATGGGCTGCTCAATTAAGCAAGAGGCTCAAGGATAAGGCTGTTAGAAAATTGGAAAGACAAGCAGCTAGAGAGCAGCTGCTCCTGCCTTATAAATTAGGAGAAGATTATGCAGAGCCAGCTGTACCATATAAATGCCCGGTTTTTATACCCCACCATGATCCTCTGTGTTCATCATATGGTCCAGCATCTGGTCAATTCTGTCCCCAACTCCCATATATCTATTCAAATCAAGCATTGACTGGGGATTTATTTATGTATATGCTTCAATCTCAATCAGGATCCCCTCCTGAGGTCTTAACTCACAATGTGGCAGAGAATTCACCCAGCAAGTCTTTTGTGTCACAGTATACGTTCCTGGTTCACCTGAAATTGATAATTTTGCTTTCACTAGGTTTAGGAGGGTAGCCTAAAGAGAAGTGTCTATATGTATGGAGAGAAAGAGATGTGGACACACACACACACACAGAGAGAGAGAGAGAGAGAGAGATCAAAGTCTTTATACAACAACAGAAATAACTCTGAAACTAGGTGAAAGTACTGGGTTATATGCCTTGAATGAGCCAAAGAAGAAACTTCAGTTTTAGCTCAAGATACTTTAAACACAAGGAAGTCTCTTCTTTGGCTCATTAAGGCATATAACACAGTACTTTCACCTTGTTTCAGAGTGTATTTCTTTTATAAAAATAATGTTTCCAAGAAGAAGAGGCATGAACTGATTTCTTGCCCTTGGGGGTTTGCTTTGGTTGTCTTTGATCCTTTATTTTAGTGGGACTTAGGTGTCTGGGTCTATCTTTGTGGTTCACTCAAAGAAAATTCTTTTCTCCCCTCATAGCATACATCAAAACAAATTCTAAATTAATCAAAGAATGAAACAGAACAAGTTCAAAATAAAAGTTAACTTAGAAGAAAATATTTTTTCTGCTCTCTGGAAGGCAAGTTTTTAGAGTATTTTAACAATGGAGAGCCGGGCGTGGTGGCACACACCTGTAATCCGAGCGACTTGGGAGGCTGAGTCAGGAGGATCGCAAGTTCAAAGCCAGCCTCAGCATCTTAGTGAGGCCCTAAGCAACTCAGTGAGACCCTGTCTCTAAATAAAAATACAAAATAGGGCTGGGGATCTGGCTCAGTGGCAGAGTGTCCCTGAGTTCAGTCTCTGGTTCCGAAAAAAAAAAAGGAAAAAAAAAAACAAATGGAGAAAGGGGCTGCAATTGTGGCTCAGTGGTAGAGCCCTTGCCTAGCATACCTGAGGCACTGGGTTCGATCCTCAGCACCACATAAAAATAACTAAAATAAAGGTATTGTGGCCATCTACAACTAAAAAATTTTTAAAAAATGGAAGAAGTCATAATGAAAAATATTGATATATTTTTGCTCCATAAAACTAAACTAATTAAATCATAAAATTTAGCATAAACTGAATTAAAAGACAGTGAGGTGTGGTTTTCTTTGCAAGGATAGTAAGTAAAGAATTAATATTCTTAATATATGAAAAACTCTCATCAGTCAATAAGAAAAATACCTAAGCAACAAATAGGAAAAATACATAAACAGTTCTCAAAAAAGGAAATACAAATTGTCAACAGTTTTTTTTCATTATTCAATTCATTAATAGTTATAAAATCTTAAATTAAAACAAAATACCATTCTAGACCTACCAACTAGAATAGATTAAATTACAATACTCATTTTGGCAAGGATGGGATGAGATCAATAAATTAGAGAAACCAATTTGGAAAGCAAATTAGCTTTAAAATGTTCACATCCCTTGGCTCAGTTATTGCATTTCTAGGCCTATATACCAAGGATAAAAGTTTTTTTAATGCAGATAGAAATTCATCACAGTGATATTCACTACAGTGTACACTATGAAATATAAAGGCAATTACTATTTTATTGATAATATTCTAATTATATTAATTATAATAATTAATAGCAGAACAAAAAGTAGAAACAATCTCAATGCACTTCAATTACAGGGAAACACTAAAGCACATAGACATGTCCTTTAGGCTATTACAATCTCACTAAAAATCATTCTTACAAGAATAGGATGGAGGATAAGCCATACTTCTCTAGCCTAATTCATGCAGCACTTTTTCCATGTACACTAGATCTGTGTGATATATAAAGTTTTTTTAAAGATCCCAGTCAGTACCTGGCATGTGGAAAGTCCTCATGACTCTGAAGTATTGTTGGTATTCTTTTTTAATCCTGAGACAATTCTGTGAAGTTGGCATTCCCTTACCCATGTCACCAGAGAGTGAGCCAGGGTTCCATGAGCCCAAGGGTGTTTAATTGAGTTGCAGTTTCAATGCAGATCGATCAAGCTGCACAGCCCAGGTGACCTCCCAACACACCATGTCATCATAAGCTGGAGGAATCACCAAAGCCAACAATATGCTCCAGTAAGAAGCTATTTTTGAATCTTTGTAGGGTTGGATTTGGGGATTTGTGAGCAGCTGTATAAAGAAGCTGCTAATTCTGGCTCTGGTTTAGAGGGGATATTTTGAGATCTCAGGGCCATTTCTTATAAGAAAGAACTGTCACGCTAATTAATACTATTTCTTCACTTACCAAAAGAAAAGAAGAAAAAAATAGAGATGTGACTTCTTTGCAATGTTTTTTTGCTTTTTCCATTTAAAAATTGTCTGATATCTGAAGGCAAGCATGCCTATAAATTACAAATCAGAAAATCCAAACCTGGACCATAAACGTGACCCAGCTGCTAACTTCGCAGGCTACAAACAGAGGGATCTCAAAATGGCTCATCAAGTGACTTGTAAATATCAATCATGCAAGAAAGAGTGGCTTATTTTTTCCTACTGTACCATGATACTAAATGCATCCTCTTTATTAGATTTTGCTAATTACAGCTTTTCTTTGTTTATTTTTGAAAGATAACATCCTTTCCACTGTATTCTAGATGTGTTGGTACACAGGTTTACATGTTAGCATTGGTAAGAGGAGATATGCCACGTGTGTCTCTGATATGGAAAGGAGGCATTTAAGACTTGAAAGTGATTTTGAAAATGTTCACAGATAAAAAGAAAGACTATTATGCATAAAGCATTTTTAAGTTGAAAAAGGGGGTTGAAAAAGCAAAAGAGGTTGAGCTGCTGCTTTTCATTTAAAAATTTTACCTCATTTTAACACTTTTAGCTACCCCAGACACAAACATGTCTATAAAAATTACAGATTTGAAATTACCCATCTTGGATTTGGAGCATCTTAGTCAACAGAACACTATAAATGTGATCACAGCTGTTTCCTCACATACTTCAAGACATAGGTGTCCTGACATGGTCAGCCAAGTGGCTTTTAAATATTGATGATGCAAGAAAAATTACCTTGGTTTTATATAATTGGGCACCATTGAGAATTTGCAAGGCTTCAGATTTTATAGGTAGTAAAAACTGTAAATTGAGTCTTCCCTTACAACCAATCTCTTCATCTCAGGCCTGCCCCAAACCCTACTTTTCCAACATAATAAACGGTTAATCCCTACCTTAATTAATCAGTTTTATAAGGTGGTTTTATCATCAGCCTAGAATATGATGATGCAAATCTCTTTTCATAGTATGGGGTGACATACTCATTCATGTTCATTGATACCCAACATGATCATTCTCTCTAACCATTTCTTTCCCCTGGCAAGGTCTAAAAGGTGACAGGGGGCGGGGTTGAGGAAATGGAGGTTCTCCCACCAAGAAAATTGTCCTGTAATACTGTGAGTGTGATATCAGGCAGAAAGACCAGTTCTGAGATACAAATGGCAGTGGTGTAGGGTTTTGTTGTTAGTGTTTTGATGCAGGTTTGATTTTAGCTACAGGCTTTAGGACATAATGAAACATTTCAAAAATAGGTGACATCGAACTTTAGAAATGGAGCAAATGATTTTTCTAAGATGGTCTGAAGAGAAAATATTTACCTTCTGATACACTGGTTGGTAGCCACATGAAGCCGTTGTGTGATTTCTGCTTAGGATCCGTGTTTAATATTGAAGCGTGTCCATGTGTATGCATGAGTGCACACTGCTTCTACTGCTGTCTTCCCGGTGTGTTTCAGAGGGATTTAAAGTTAGTTTCATTTAAGGTCTGGAGTGGGTAAGGATCTGAGAGAGGAAGTCACTCATCCCATGGGAAACTGAGTTTGGGTGCAGCCTCTCATGCTAGAGGAAGTAGAAGCCATGGGGAACAAGTAAACTCCCCCAGGCACCCATGGCCCATTCTCAACTGAGCCTGTCATTTGACTCACAACTACAGGACAGTTGAAATTCTCTCTATGCCTAGGAAATACTATTTTTATTGTCATGTCAGAAAATAAGCCATTTGTTTTAATGATCAATGTTTCCTTTTACAATCATTGATTACATAATGGAATAAAATTCAGGAGAAACTATTAACCACCAGCCGGAATCCTTCTTTAGGCAATAATTTTGCACATTTATTGCAAACTTAAAGTTGAAGTTTTGCACTTCTCAGTGGTTTGGGTTGCAAACAACAGCAGAATTTCTGGCTAATATAAATAAAGTACGCATTTGTTATAAAGATATAAATTAGCTCCCAGAATAGTCAAGAGAACAATGCTTATTTAGGCAGAAACTGAGGCAGACAAAGTCCCATCAACATCCAGTTGGATTCTTGCTATTGGGTTACTAGCCTCACATCCACCATCACAAATAATACCCACATGGCCCTGAGCCTTTGAGATGTCCAGCCCCAGCGGGAACGTCCTCTAGGCCACACTTCAGTCATATGCCTGTGCTCTGGCAGTCAGGGGTCAAAGAATATTAAAAAAAAGATCTGCCTCCTTTTGAACTTCTGCTTAGGTGAGGAACAGGGGCTGTCTTTCACCCATCTTTGGATTCGCCCCAAATAGGAAGGACACTGGGCATTCAGAACCCCACAATGTTTCGGGTTTGATCTTGGGCACTTCACCTACATTTTCTCACTTACTTATGGTAATAACTTATTTCTCTCTTATAAGAATCTTAAAGATGAGAAACCAAGGGTTAGAAGAAGATAAGCAACTGCCCAAAATAGTGAGATCCAAGATATTGAAGTGCTGTTCCAAATAGCAAAGAAATTTTAAGTTAGCCTTATTATGCTTCTGATGTTCGATGTGTCTATTTTCCTTGGAAAGTTGTGATCTAAATGTCACATATGTGGTAACACTCTTAACCAAAACATAGGTTTAATAAAAATACCCATTTCCTCAGACGCACCAGTAAAACAGTGCATGGATCTTTATGAACAGGTTATAGCCCATTTCATTTTATAAGCCAAATGTATACATTCTTCCAGGTAACCTATCAATTTATCTGAAAGCATGGAAGGAAAAATGTACTCCTAATTTAGAATGGAATTACAGATTAAAGCTACGCTGAGGGACTCAGAGGTTTTTGCTTCTTTGAGGAACACAGAACACTACTGACCCCCTGTGGCCATATTTCAAGGGGCACTTAAAACCCTGACCAGAGAGCAGGACAGCAATTGCAGTGGCCATCCCCTAGGTTTGATCCCAAGGAGTCATCACTGGGAAATAAATTGTCATTGTACTTTTCTCTACTTAAAAGCCAGTCTATTTCTTAATGACTTGCCCACAACACAATTTCTGTATTTTTAAAATATTTCTTAAGTACCTATTATGTTTGGGGCATCTGACAGGTTGTCTCAATCATCACCGTCACTGTCTCATCTTCAGTTTTAAAAGGTGAGAAATTAAAGCTCAAAAATGTAATTTCCCCCAAAGTCAGATGCACAAAAAGTGATTTTTGAGAAAAAGAATTAAAATTCCCCTCCTTATCCATTTTTTTCCTAACATCTCCCCTGAAGCTTTCCATGATTGCTTTGCTCACAATAACATCACCTCTCAGATCCTCTATACTTAGCATATGCCACTTTATATTTTGTTTTGTTTGGGGATGATTTTTGCTGTTTATTTTTGCAGTGCTGGTTATGAATCTAGAACCTTCCATGCACTAGGCAAGGGCTCCATCACTAGCTACATCCTCAGCCCTATTTTTATTACGTATACTAAAAATCTTCATTGTTGGTCAGTCAGATGGAAGGAGTTTAGTTTGTAAATCTCAAACAAACAAACAAAAACTCTCTAGGTGCAGAGATAACAATGGTGATGGTGACACTTGCAGACGGCCTGTTGTGCTCCAGAGTCCCTCAGAGTGCTTTCCATGTCCTGACTGAGTGTTTACACTAACTCTGCAGCATGATTATACTAAGGTCCCTGTTTTATAGGTATGGGAACTGAGACACTCAGAATTTGTTATTCTCATGGATGAAATTTTGTCTTCTCAAAATTCACGTGTTGAAGTCCTAACCCCCCAGTTCTTCAGAATATGACTTTATCTGGAAACAGATCATTGCTAATGCAATTAGTTAAGATGAGGTCATACTGGAGAAAGGTGTGAACCTGAATCCAGTGTGCCTGGTGTCCTTGTAAAATTAATGCCATGTAAATTATGCTGCCACAAGCCAAGGAATGCCGAAGATTGTCAGCAAACCACCAAAACTAGAGCAGAGACATGGAACAGTCTTCCTGAAGGCCCCCAGAAGGAACCGACCACGTTGACACCGTGTCTCAGTCTTCCAGCCTCCAGAACCGTGAGACAATAAAGTTCCATTGTTCTAAGCCCAGTTTGGGTATCAGCTCTAACAAGATGATAGACTCCTCTAAAGTCACACAGCTATACTAAGAAGTGAAGCCTGAAAGTTAACCTGGGCAGTGTGGTTTGCAAACCACTGCTTTTCACCACCACTCTGCAGAGTTCTGTGAGAAAAGGGAGGAAGAGGAGCTAAATGGTGACCCAGGTACCTCCAGGCCCCAGGAGGGGGCCAGCATCTAGGACCAGAGGAAATGGACTTACATAATCCCCACCCTGTTGCTGCAGTAACTCTGTCCCCAATTTCTCACTTATCCGTATTATCCTGGATCCCCAGGTGTTATGGAAGCAGTATGCCATTGGTCACAACAGGGGCAATGATGACAGATGCCCAGGCCACCTTTGACCTATAAGTTAGGTGTAGCTATCAGCTGTCACACACCCACCCACAGCAATAAACATGGTGTCCCAAAAAGATTAGCAAAGTTTAAGCCTAATGGCTTCATTGGCATGTAATTGGTATACAATAAACTGAACATATTTGGAGTATACAATTCGGTAAGTTATATGGACATTCACATCCACAAAAGTATAAGCAAAACAGATAATGAACATATCTGTGATCTACAAAAGTCTCATCGTGCCCCTTTGTGATATCTCCTTCCACCCCTGCCTACCCACCTTTCTGTCCCATGTGGTCATTGATCTACTCTCTTTCACTATACATTAGCTTGCATTTTACAAAATCTTAAATAGAAGGAATCTTATGGTATAGATGCTTTTCAACTTACAATGAGGCTAGTCCCAATAAATGTACCATAAGTTGAAAATATTATAAGAATGTATTTAATATATCTAACCTACCAAGCATCCTGGCTTAGCAACATGGTATGCCCTTGAGTATCAGTTGTTTCCCCTCATGATCTAGGGTCTGCCTGGGAGCTGCAGGTCACTACAGCTGCCCAGAATCATGAGAGATGACTGGACTACATATTAGTAATTCGGGAAGATGAAAATCTGAATTTCAAGGTATAGTTTCTACTGAAGGCATAAGGCTTTCATGCCTTTGCAATAAAAATCTTACGTCAAACCATGGTAAGTCAGGGACCATCATTATGTACTATTTTTGTCTGGCTTCTTTCATTCAGCATTATTGTTTTAAGATTCATTCATGTGGTTGTGTGTACCAATAGTTCATTCCTTTGTATTACTATTTCCATTGTATGGGTGCAGAGCGTGTTCATCCTTTTCATTTGTGTGTTGTGGGACATTTGGATTGTCTCTAGTTTGGAGCTATTACAAACAAGCTGACCATGAATTTTGTAACCAAATCCTTGCATAGGTATGTGTTTTTATTACTCTAGGTAAATACTTTGGAGTGCAATGGCCAAGCCCTATGTTAGGTGTATGTTTCACTTTTTAAGGAATCGCCAAAATTATTTTCCATGGTGGTTGCACAATTTTACATTCCAGCTAAGAGTGTGAGAGAGTTCTAGTTGCTCCACATCTTACTCACCAGCACTTGGTATTATCAGTATTTTAGATTTTAGTCATTCTAATAATGGTTGTGTAGTAATCTCTCCTTATGGTTTTAATTGGCATCTCCTCAAAAGATGAATGATGTTGAACATCTTTTCCCATTCTTACATGCCAAATCTTTTTGATTTATTATCTATCTCTCCTTGATCAACTCCACTTAATACTGGTGATACTCTAAACATATCTTCTGAAATTATTTTCCTAGTTCTTGCCTTTTTCCATGTGAATTTAACTTCCAGTGCCTTGATGAGTTTGAGAAGGAAAGCAGCTGGAATAGGCAGTGAGACTGGAAGACACTTGTGAAATTCTTCCCTTCCTCTTCTTGATTGTCCTTCAACAATCCCTGCCTGCCCTGTCATTGTGTAATGGCAGCAGGTTTCCAGTATTGGTGTCCAAAAGTGTCTTAGTCTTTTAAGGCTACTATAACAATATCCATCTGGGTGTCTTATAACCAACAGAAAGTTATTCGTCATGGTCCTGGAAGCTGAGAAACACATGATAAAGGAATCAGCAAGTCTGATGTCTGGTGAGAACCCAATCCCTCATAGATGGCACCTTCTTGCTGCATCCTCACATAGTAGAAAGGGTGAAAGGCATCTTATTCAGGCATTAATCCCATTAATGAGGTCTCCACTTTCCTATTTAATCACTTCCCCAAAGTCCTACCTCCTAAGACCATCACATAGATGATTAGGTTTCAACATATGAATTTGGGGAAGGACAGAAATATTTAGACCATAGCAAAGGGGTTCTATCTGAGCAGCACAAAAGCACAACCCAGGTGAATGCTGATGAAAATGGATGAGGACTGCTGCCTGGTCTAACCCCTTCCCCAGTGTGTTGAGTCCGGAAGTACTTGCCTCCCCCTAAGGGTTGAAGATGGACAGCTGCCTGATCTCCAGCAGCCTGGTGCAGAGGCAGGTCTGGCAGTGGCTGCCACATTGCTTCCTTCCTGGGACATGGGCATGGGGTACTGCATCTTATCTGCTCCACTCTTTAAACTCACAGGGTGCCCACACCAGCCTTGAGTTGTGGCCCTTCCCCAATCCACAATACCAAGTGAAGTGCACAGAAATAAGATACTAAATCTTGATTTGAATATTTTGATGACACTTTAAAATAAAAGAAAAATTCATTCGTAGGAAACTGAAGAAATGAGTGAGTGAATTACTTTTTTAAAACAGAGAGAGCTGGGGATGTAACTCAGTGGTACAGTGCTTGTCTAGAATAGGTTTGATCCCCAGCACTGTCAAAAAATTTTAAATTTAAAATAAATTTTTAAAATTAAATAAGGGAAATAATTCCATCCTTGATGTTACTAGGAAGTACTCTCTCGGTCCTCTGGATGTTAACTTCCTACGAGATCTTGAAACTCTAAGCCAGCCCATACCCTTCTACTACATGATTAGTCAATTTAGGAAGAAGAACTCAGCATCCTAATTCCACTCTGCACTTCTTCCTTCTGGGAATGAGCTAGCCTGAGAGAGCAGGAGCTCTCCTCCGATTTTCTTGCTCCTGCATCTCTGCAGGCCAGCATTGCTCAAGGCTGGGTAAAACAGCCTGGCTGTGGGTCAGAGAACAAACCCATTTTGTTCTCATGCTAACCTACATATTAGACTCCCATCAGTAATAAAGATGCTACCTTTCTTTGATATTTAGCTTTACCTTCATTTTCTAGTTAGTTCAGAACTTATGTGCAAAGAGGGGCAAACCTCTTGAGGACCACAACAACTAGCAGCCAAATAGAATTTGTTGTCAATCAACAGAGGTTGAAAAATCTTTTTCTCCCACTAACTGTTGCAGAGCCTCTGTCTGCAACTCAAGGTGTGGTCTGCAGAAGAGCCATGAGCACTACCTGGTCCTGTGAGAAATATACAGTATCAGACTCCACCCCACACTTAGGGCAATGGAACCTGTATGTTAACAAGATCCCAAGGTGATTTCTATGCATGTTTGAGTAGCAGGGTGCAAATATTAACAAGAAAATGAAGCATTTCTCTCTCCCAACCTCATCTTTTGTTATAAGTTGGTTTATAGATTTTTTATTATTTTATTTAACATGCCAATTTTTAGATAGCATTTTACAAAAAATTTCTTCAGAAACATCTGATACTAATAAAATTGTATATATACATATATGCATATATATATGTGTGTGTGTGTATATATATATATATATATATATATATAAATATATATATATATAACCATTTTTGCAAATGAAGAGTAAAACATATACTGCCCAGGCTGGCCTCAAACTCACAATCCTCCTGCTTCAACCTCCTAAGTGACTGGAATTAAAGGCACATGTAACTGTGCCCAGCAAACATTTAAATTTTAAAATGAGGGTAAAGTAAAAACATTTTTATAAAATATACTTTATATAACACAAATAACTGTATTGAAAATATTTGTGGTTTCTTTCCTACAGCAAAAAAGTTCAGATTTTTGGTTGCTAGTCACAGTTTTGTTTTGCTCTCATATGAGGGCCCATCAGATCTCTTCAAAGTAGAAGAGAGACTTTCATATGAGTCTTGATGACAACTTTGTTGTCGTTTCTGGCTAGGGATTCACCACTTTTGACAGAAGAGGGTAAGAGGAGGAGGAAAATGTGACTCATTTATTTCTTCTTTTCAACAGAATGTCAGCCTGTCTCACTGAACACATGTCAAGATCATGCTGCTGTAAGATAATAACACCTTGCATTCGTGTGGTATGCTACCATTAGCAAGGCAACTTCCCATGTATTATCTTGTCTCATCCTCCTACTCACTGGCAAGGTAAGTGACATGAAGCCTTTCCTACAGGCATGCTAATTAACTCGCTAGAGATTGCAGTTGTTCCCCTTTATCTAAGGGGAATACATTTCAAGACCTCCAGTGGATGCCTGAAAACTGCAGATAGTACTCAAACCTGTATGCGCTATTTTTTCTTATATGTACATTTATAAATTAGGCACAGTAAGAGATTAATAATAACTCATAATCAAATAGAACAATTGCAGCAATATGCTGTAATAAAAATGTGAATGTGTGCACTCGCTCTCTCACTCTCTCTCTCTCTCTTGCTCTCTCAAAATATCTGACTATGCTTTCATCTTTTCACCTAAAGAAAGCATTTTGTCACTTCTCCTTGGTGTATCCAACTTGCCAGAATCATTACTCTTTCACTTCGGGGCCACTATTAAGTACAACAAGGGTTACTGGAACATAAGCACTACAATGCTGTGACAGCTGCTCTGATAACCAAAACAGTTACTAAGTGACTAACAGGTGGGTAGCTTATACAGTGTGGATACACTGAACAAAGTGATGATTCACATCCCAGGTGGGATAGAACCAAATGACATGTGATTTCATCACACTACTCACAATGGCATGCAATTTAAAACTTTTGAATTATCTATTTTTGGTATTTTCCATTTAATATTTTCAAACCAAGTGAAACAAACTTTGGAGAATGAAACTGCAGATATGGAGGTACATGGTAGTAAAGAGCAGAATAAAGATGAATAGTCTATTCCCCTGACTCTAAGCCACATGTCATCTCCAGATAAGGTCTACATGGAATTTGTCTGAATGTTCTCTATTCCACAGAATTCGAGTCTGGATATGGAAATAGAGATAGATGTTGATGGAATAATTAGTACATGTTGGGTACTGCCGTGAATGCTTTACCTTTGAAATTTTACTGAAACTTGTGTATATGTTTATATATATATATATAAACATTTATATACATATACTTTATACTCATACATATGTATATATACATAAACCTTTAATTCTCACAGCAACCCAATTATCTAGTTATTTGTATTATTATTCTCCGTGTGTGTGTGTGTGCTCCTGTCTTCAGCTTCTAAGCAAATTTATTAATACTGTCAAAAACTAATTAGTATAAACTACTTGCAAAGTGACTAAAAGTTCATTCTAATGTGTTTATCCTATAGCTGAGAAGATAACTCTGCAGAGAATACTAGCATTCAAATATTATGTTTGTCATACAGTATGTGGATTGCTCATATGAAAATAACTTTCATTTCTTGAGCTTTCATTGCTTGAACTCTGTAATGGGAACACAACCTTTCTAAGTGGTCTTCTACAAACTATGCAATATATAAAATGAAAATTAAAATGAGTTTGTTCACCTTTTGTTAACAATAAAAAATTAAGTAAAAAAGAACCTAGCTTCTATGAAATTACAAACTTCATTCTCTTTCTTACTAGGATAACCACATCAGTTTCAGTTATGAACAACTCAGACGTCAAATGACATACATTTGGAGGTGTACTCATAAATGTCTCAAAATCAGCTTTGGGGACAGAAAGGCCCCAGTTGGTAGATTTTTCTGGTTTCTGTGATATAAACATTTCCACCATGGCTGATTTCCAACTGTCAACTTGACATCACTAATCTTGGAGTCGGGAAGGGATGTGTACAATCAGCTCTGACGCATTCTGGTCCAGGGACATATTCAACTGGTTGGTATTCTTCATGCTCTTCAGTAAGTCCAAACTGCTCTGTTTTGAAGAATATTTTACAAGAACTTTGACAAGTTTTTTTGAGTTACAGCATATTTTTCCAAATATTTTTCCAGAATGATTTATATTAATAGTTTCTAGACAGCAGGAAGAAAATACATAAGCTTATAGGCCAAGCATTGGCCACCTTTTTTGTAAAGGGCCACACAATACGTATTTATTTTTGTCTCTGTTGCATATTCTTTTTTGTTTTAACAATCTTTCCTATTGTTTTAACAATAAGAAGTTATTGTTAGGTCATGGGCTATTCAAAAACAGCCGAATTTACAAAAGGAAATCAGTAGAGTAGAGGAAAGGGACCAGGGAGCGGGAGGAGAGGTAGAAAAGAAGAAATACTGGGGAATGATATTGGCTAAATCATATTGTTGTGCATATGAACAAATATGTAACAACAAATCCCACCATTATGTACAATTGTAATGCACTAATAAAAATATGGAAAAAGAAAACAAAAACAACTGGATTTGAACTTGGCCCAGAATTGCCAACTCCTGCTCTAAACCTTGGGAGGCAGGTCAGGGAGAGAAATGGATGAGAACAGTCATGTGGTCATACATTCCTGATCTTTCCTGTCTACCTGAGATTGGCAGTTCATAACTTTCTACCTTATGGGATATAAGGTTAAAGTAATTAGTCCCTATGAAATCTCTTCCTAAAATATAAAACTTCGATATCCATGGAGCATTATTGCTATCACTATCCTGAATTGCCCATGAACTATTGCAATTACAGACCCAGTTTAATTAAAACCCTTTATCTAAAGCAAAAAAGTTTCAGGTCTTGAAAGACCTAGAAGCCCCAAAAGAGGGGAGAATCGAAACACTCAGGCCATTATTGTAGAGCCTTCTATCTGGTTCAAGCCACTCCTGAGGAAACATCTGAGCCTTCTAGCATTGGATAGCAATTCTATCTCAGCTCTGCTTTAGGCTTTGACCCTTCAAATACATTTCCTGGTATAGAGTAGGTGTTCAGGCTAAACTGAATGAATGAATGAATGAATGAATGAATGGTCATATCCAGTCATCTAAGCCCCCACCTTTTGGAACCATGGCTCTCCAAGCCACAGTCTTAACCATGTGTTCAGTCAGCCACCTGCCTGTCCCAAAATCAAGAGGATGCCCTCCACATGTAGGGAGCTGTTTCCCTGTCTCAGTGGACAGGGGAGAAATGAAGGGAAATCTCTGTGCATTTAATATGCACCCATCCATAATTGTTAAGTGGATGCCTGACTTTCTTTACATCTTAAAAGTCACTGTAATCAAAATTATATCCTATGTCTTTAACAGATCATTAAAGAAGAAAAAAGGGAAAAGAAAGAAATTCCACATTTGAACCAATGGAAAAATTCAATATGGACAATTAGGTTGGTATGAGAACACCCCAGGATAGAGATGATCTTAAGCTCCACTTCCCTTTCATTATTATTTAATGTTCACACAAGGCTTCATTATCTACAAATGCCTTATAATAATTTATTAATCTGGTATACTTTATGGCCAAGGATTTTAGAGCACTTAAAAACAAAGATTAATTGCATAGGACTCAGCAAAAGGTGGAGGCACAATAAATGATTCATTGAATCTGTGGTGTGATGGGCTTCACCCATCTCACAGATGGGAGGTTAGTAGCACTGAGGGACTCAGGAAAGTTTCCCCAGAATTCAGTACCTGAATGGAAATTAGAACAAATGGATTTTTGTATCTTTACAAAAATATTACAATTTTGAAAAGTTCTTTTCAACTCTTTTTTTTTTTTTTTTTTTTTTTTTTTTGCATCAGGGATTGAACCCAGGGGCATCAATCCACTGAGCCATATCCCCAGCCCCTTTTTAATTTTTTTTTATTTTGAGACAGGGTAGTGTTTAGTTGCTGAGGTTGGTTTTGAACTTAGAATCCTCCTGCTTCAGCCTCCCAAGTCTCTGGAATTACAGGTGTGTACCACTGCACCTAGCCTCAACTTTATACCTTTTAAGGATAAGTTCTATTTAACCACACTTTGTAGAATTGGTCAATTCAAGTGTTCAAGGCAAAACCCACTCCTCTTAATTCTACAACCACAGCATCCCCTCCCCTGCCCTCTGGGGTATAAGATGGAACCCCATTTTTACTTCAATGGGGACAGTTCCATCTATCTGAAATGTGTTTTTACTTTATTTTGTAAGTCAGTTTCTTACTATATAGCTAACGAGTTGAAGAATGATTTTTAAAAGATAAATTTTAAGAATCTAGTTTTAGAAAAGAAGATAATTCTCAGGTGCCAGAGAATAACAAAAAACAAATTTTTTTTTAAATTGTAGCTTCATTTGCTTTTTCCTCTATCAGTAAATTAAGAAAAAGAAGTTGGTAGTACATTACAACAGAAACTAAAGAGACATCATAAAATCCCACTGAACATAGGAGCAGGAGTCATTAGGAAACTGGAACTGAGATAAACAGAAAGCAATCTTGGTAGACCAATTCAAACTGGTCGATATGTTTTTACAGAGTGATGAAATCATGCAGCATTCAGTTATATTTTACATTCATTTATCTCCAGTGAAGCCACATCCTAAGCAGGACACTCATTCCCCATAAAAGAAGGATGAAAATACTACAAACTAGTGATATTTAAATCAAAAGAAGAATAAAGAATTTTAAAAACTCAATTCAGATGGATTGAAAGAATGAAATCAAAATGCTTCTAGCACTGCTAATTGATCCTAAAAGAACAAGGAATGGGTTGCTATAGCCAAATCTCACAGTACATATGGAAACGACACCAGAGGTCCTCTTCTCCAGACCACCGTGAAGTTAAATAGTGGCAACTGTCTGCTTCCAACAGTGTTGTCCCTGGAAATTAGCCATTTTGTGTATTTTAACACTTTAATTCCAGAAACACTTTCTTCTCCACTATTCTAAATGCTATGAAGCATCATCCCTGCCATTCATTGATGTCCTCAGGAGAGAAAGCTTCTTTTGCAAAGTACTCTCAGCCTGTGTTCCCAAAATTGTAAACCACTAGTTGGTACCAACTAGCCCTATAAGATGCTCAATAGAAACAGACTCGTCATCAAATAAATTTGTGTGTAACTGCTTATGATTCCTGTCGTGGTGATTGAGGATACACATCAGATTTTTAAATTTCTGAGAAATCTGGAAGCAGAAACTCATTTACCATAGATAGTTTTTGTTTCTTTTTCTTTTCTTTTTAAAGTAGTAGCTTTTTATTTTTATTTATAATTAGGGGGATTCATAATTCAGAATTGTGGGGATTTTTTCCATATAGCATTTGCTAACAACGCCTGGAATTAGAGTCCACAGAGAACTACAAATAAACTAAGAGGGAGATAAACCAACTGAAAAGAAATTTCATAGCTGTACATTCAGACTTTGAAAGACTTTGTATGAAGAAAATAATGCAAAATATCCCATTATTAGTTTTTATATTATTTACATATTAAATGATACTATTTTGAATATATATAATTAAATTATTAAATATTTATTAAATATTTTTTAAAAGTTTTAAAGTTTTTTAAGTTTAGAATTTCAGAATCAACCACATATGCTGGGCCTGGGGTTTGCACCACCTGGTGCTCTACTTCTTCTCTGCTATTCTAAATGCTATGCAGCATCATCCCTGCCATTCATCGATATCCTCAGGAGAGAAAGTTTCTTTTGCAAAGTATTCTAATCCTGTGTTTCCCAAATTTTATTCCAAGGAGTGCAAACTAGTCCTATAAGATGGTCTTCATCCAAGTCTTCATCTAGCACCAGGATGCCTTTCTCCTCCTCCAGGTGCCCCTGCAGACTGGCTAGTTACCCTCTAAGATCAGCACTGTTTTTTTAAGGTAAAACTCTTTGAAAGTCATTGAGCTCAAGTGAACAACAGACCTCTGTCTAACTGGAAATTAACAGTACTTGAAAAACACATGCACTTCAACAAGACACTATTAGGAGTTTGTCTAAGAGAAATAGAATAAAAATATTAGAAAGTGACTTTAATAACAGTTTGGGGGATGTATAGTGGTTGGAGACTAATAAAGTTCTTAGAATTAAACTATTTACCAATAAACCTGTGTTAAGCTTAAAACACCAACAGGCAATTGTTAAGAATGGCCAAGAAGTAGAGAATAGAGAAGAAAGTGATGAGAGATGGCTGCTGAATTCTACAGTGTTTCTTTCTGACAAAAAAAAAAAAAAAACAATGAAAATAATTTTATTTAAAAAGATACTAACAGCAAGTTGTTCTTTCTCCTCTCCCCCTCTTTTTTCTCCCCAAATCCAGGAACCATCAGACACGGAACTCACCACCACTGGAATACTAAGGTTCTTGGTTAGAGCTTTTATTTCTGTCTCACCCACTAGAATATCATCCTCAAAAGATAAAGTACTTTGCCTCCTGTTCACCTCTAGGTCCTCAGAACTAGCACTGTGCCAGCACTTATAGGTGCTGATAAAATATTTGATGAAGGAAAGAAGGAAATGATTTTTAGAGTTTGGTTGTTTTCCCAGAGTGATGATGGATTTACACTCTCTTGTCTGGTCTTCCAGGGGCCCCATGGCATAAAAGTGTGATCCATGGCCATGAAATAGAAGATGATTAACCCAACGGGCATTTCATCATGACATTACTTTCATTTACACTGTATTCTAATCAGTCTTTGTGATAGAACACTCATATTTTAAGAGAAGAAAAAAAATGTAGTTCTTATATTAAGTGAAATCCGTCTGAATTTTTTATCTGTATAGAGTCATAGGACAATATAACGTTATTTGAGAAAATGGGATCAAAGGAACTGAAATTTTGTATTTTCATGTTTTTGCAAGCAACTAAGAAATTCACATTTGAGTCAGGAACAGTGCCATAAGTCTGTGATCCCAGTGACTGGGGAGACTGAGGCAGGATAACAAGTTCAAGACTAGCCTGGGCAACTTAGCAAGACCCTGTCTCAAAATAAAAAGTAACAAGGACTAGGGATGTAGCTCAGTGGTAAAGTGCTCGTGGGTTTGATCCCTGGTACCATAAAGAAAAGAAAGAAAGAAATTCACATTTGATTATCAGGGAGGAGGAAAATAAAGGAACCAAGTCATTCTTTCACACTTCCCCTTTCCTCTTCCATTAAAACCATGACCAGGTAACCTAGTAGAGCTGCTATATTTCCCTGTGATTTTGCTCAATCTGCAAAACTGAACTTAAGTGATAGCTGTAACAAGACACAAGGAAGCAAGCATTTAAGTATCATTAACTTACTGGCATGCTGCACAAGATCACTGATACATTCTCATGGAATAAGAGGGGAAAACAAAGATATCTGTTCAAATATTTTTCTGCTCTAATCGGTTGGAAACCAGAAAAGTCACAAATTAACACTTTTCATTATTATGCTGGGCAGAGTATTTTAAAAAGTGCTGCTTCAACAAAACAGAAAGGAACTCAGGTATTCTCATATTTCTTTTGTGAGGCTAGATTTGAGGAGGGCCATTGCATCTGATTGTAATTCCTGTAGGTAAGCAGATGGTCAGGCAGCACACCAAGAATTATAATAATCTATGTGGGATGTTCCTAAGACATGAGTTAATGCTTTCAAACCCATAAAGCCTGGGATTTTATGGAGATGAACCACATTATAGACGCACATGCAAGCATGTGCTCATCAAAATTACCTCAGCTGAATCAACAGCTCAGCTCATTTGCACCTCCTGACCTTCTGAAACTGACCTGTGAGATGTGTCCTCGAACTCATTTTTTCTTTCTACAAATTGAAACTAGGCATAGAGAGATATATGTGACTAGCAATGCTACAGTGAAGTTTAGGGTTCAGGTTCCTTGTTCTAAAGCAAACAAGGTAAACTGCACAGCTATAAGCAAGAGATCTTATAAGCATTTCCTCCCTAATATTTCAGGGGACACTGCCAGAGGTGATCTTGAAAGAGATGGGAAGGAGCATAAATGGAAAGGTTCACCCTAGAAAACTGATTTCTACCAATTATCCACAATGAATTGAGAGTCAATTTTGATGCAGTGGAAAGAAGGTCTTGGAATCCAAGGAGCTAGGTGCGAACTATGACTTAGACACTAATTATGTTAGTCAGCTTCCTGTCACCATAAGGAAATAGTGGCACAGACAACTTGTGAAGTGGAAAGAAGTTTATTTTGGCTCATGGTGTTGGCTCAAGTCTAAGACTGGGCAACCCCATTGGTTTGGGCCTGCAGTGAGGGCAGCTCATCATGGTGAGAGCTCAGGTCAGAGCAAGCCAGGAAGCAGAGGGAGACTGAGAGGCTGGGGTCTCACAGTCCCCTTTAAGGGCATGCCTCCAATGGTCTAAGGACTTCCCATAGTCACCCCCTCTTTAAACCCCATAGTACCTCCCAATGCCTCCAGTCTGGCAGCCAAGCATTTATATGTGGACCTTTGGAGACACCTGTCCAAACTTTAGGACTAATCAATGGCATCAAGAAGTTGTTTGACCTTTCAGCCTCAGTCCTCATCCTTAAAATGGGGATAACATCACCTACCTCACACAAAACCCATATGAAAACCTGGCTCACAGTCCACAGTCAGTGAACATCTTTTACTTTTCTTTCTTATATTTTTCTTGTTTAGTAATAGCACTTTTTTTAGAGCATTGTACAGTTTTCAAAGTTCTTCTACTTGGATTTTCTTAACTGATCTCACAGCAACTTGTAATATGAACATCAATTCTACTGATGAGATTTGTTCTTGAACCTGGGCTATTTTACTTCTAGTCTTACCAGACTGATTATTGGGACAGTTGAAATCAGATGAGAAAATAGCTCAAAACAGTGAACAGATTTGAAGACAAATATAATAATCTATGATTTTTAAAGATGACATTAGGTTGAAGAAACAAAAAATTAGGGCAATCCAGGTGACATCATTTCTTTTGTACTACATAGTTGGGGCCACAGAAAGCTAGAAATAAATATCTTACTAAGAATTAAAGGGAAGCCAAGTACAATGGCACATGCCTATATTCCCAGGAACTCTGAAGGCTGAGTCAGGAGGATTGCAAGTTTGAGGCCAGCCTCAGCAACTTAGCAAGACCCTTTCTCAAAATAAAAAATTAAAAGGGCTGGGGATGTAGCTCAGTGATAAAGCAACCCTGGGTTCAATCCCTGGTACCAAAAAGAAGCTGGGGGGTGGGGTGGGGGGCGAAAGAAAGGAAGAAAGAAAGAAAGAAAGAAAGAAAGAAAGAAAGAAAGAAAGAAAGAAAGAAAGAAAGAAAGAAAGAGAAAGAAAGGAAGGGAGGGAGGGAGGGAGGGAGAAAAGAAGCAAAAGAAAGAATAGGGTACACAACATAGAGATTAGTAGGCTCATAGAGAGATGTGATATGAGTCATTTAAAAATCTGATTCTTGGGCTGGGGTTATAGCTCAGTTGGTAGAGTGCTTGCCTCTCACGTGTGAGGCACTGGATTGGATCCTCAGCACCATATAAAAATAAAGGCATTGTGTCCATTTACAACTAAAAGAAAATTTTTTAAAAAATTTGATTCTTGTTAACCAT
Organism: Glaucomys volans; assembly: GCA_020662805.1. Classification (NCBI taxonomy): domain Eukaryota; kingdom Metazoa; phylum Chordata; class Mammalia; order Rodentia; family Sciuridae; genus Glaucomys; species Glaucomys volans. The sequence goes on from JAJEJO010003612.1 coordinate 24,717, forward strand.
TATTTGCAGAATTCTATTGACAATATACACATACATGAATACATAAGACATTTATTAACAATTCTTGTCATTGAAGAGTTCCTGTTAAATAGGAAGTATTTATCAGTTTTAGCAAATTAAAAAATAATAGAGTAATGACATGATTAAGTAATGCTAGAGAAATATCTTTTGAGGTTTTTATTGATTTTACATTCATTCCTACAATGCACATACACATTACCCCTACAAGTATTCATTTAAAAATGAAGTTTTGGAACAATTTAATGAAAATCTCAGAAATAAAAAAGTAGACCAAAGAGGTAAAATTAAGGATTTTCAACAAATTCTGGAAGTAAACAGAAATAAAGCTTGGTTTTGGGGAGCACCCAGCCTGTCTGGTATACCAAAGTCTTTCTAGTGGAATTTTCTTTTTCTGCCAAGGGGAGTTGTACAGAAGAATAAAAGTCAGAGGTAAGGAGTCAACAAAGATTAAATTTGAGAACAGAGGAAAGGGACAGAGCAACAGTTTCAATTTTTGCAGAAATACAGAACCCACTGATAGTTCTTTGGGACCCACTGTGTGAGAGTTGGCTGGTGGGCTGTCTGGTGGGTGCTTTACTGCACCACCCAAGTCCCTACTTCAGCCTGAAAGGATTCAGTTCCCAGCTGCCAAGGGTGTTGATTGTTCACAGCTGTGTCCCTCTCTGGGTCCTGGCTTTGGCTGAAAGGAGTTGCCTCGCCCACAGCTCTGTTCCCCATTTCAGAACCAGTCAGCACCCAGTGACTGATGGATGTCAGGCTACCAGGCCCAGTAACACTCTGCCTCGACTGTGACAACGCTGAAGGGCCAATCCAGCTCCAGATTCCTTGGTGGGATTGACCAAAAATTCTTTTACAACTACATCAGAATTCAACCTCTCTATCCAGACTGTTCTCAGGCTCCCTTACCAGTGTTGATCCTTAGAGCATCTACTAATAAATTACTGGCCATAAATCTCCATGTCAGAGCTTTTCAGGGATCCAACCAAAGACACTTGGATGTAGAGATGATCCCAGGAAGCACACCCTATTATAGGATTTTGGAGACAGTTTGCTTGTTGACCAGCTGGCAATGAGCACTCCCCCAAAGGGTGTGTGCAGACAACTGATACCTGGCATGTAAGGGGTCAGGTGTCAAACTTGTTCAGCCAGGGTGAACGGGGATGGGAAAGCAATAAAAGGGAATTCAACGGGTTAGGCACCAGAGAGGTCTGCTGGATGTCAATGAGTAAAGGCCCTGGAATAGAGGAAAACTGATAATCCAGGGGGACTGACTTCACTGCAGAAGAACCTGGAGTTGGAGCTAACAGTGAAGAGTGAGCATGATGTGAGAGGAGGGAGGGATGGTTACTGAGTAGCCTTCCAGTCAAAGGAAACAGCATGCACAGAAGCTCTGGTGCAGAAAAGCGCCTGGAAATTAGAAGAAGTATGAAATGGCCAGTGAATCTCTAGAGGGTAGAAATGGAATAAGATTAAGAATGGTGCCAGATGAGGCTGGAGAAATAGGCAGGGACTAAATTGCAGTCGTAGTTAGATTACAGTGGTCATCTTAAGAGCAAGAGAATCCATTGAAGGGTTTGAACCAAAAAACCTACAAGTCAGATTTGCCTTTAAAAAAAATCTCTTTGGCCACTCATGAATGGATTGTCGAGAGTAAGAATGAAAATGAGGAAGGTCACCTCTTAAAGCCCGTGGCAGGGACCCATGCCCAGGAGTGAGGGCTCCTTTAGAGCTGATTGAACTACTGGACCACCTTCTTGGTGATGGAAGGACCAAATCCATCTCTGTTCACAGCTGACATATACAAAAACAACCGGAGCAATTCCCCTTTAACACTTAAAAACTGGAAGCTGGGCTTCACAGTAACAGGGAATTTGCCTGTTGGGTCACTCTTGTACCCCTGTTTCCAAAAGAGTGCTTGGGACTTAGAAAATGGCACTCAGTAACTAGGTAAATTAATTTTAAAGGGCATAATCCTAATGGGAATCTAGTAAGTTCCTATAGAGCATTCATGCCCTGATGTAAATAATAAATGTGAACACAGGCTAAGAGAGGGTGGGTGAGGAGGCTGAAGCAACTTGCCTTCCTCATGATGTTGTTAGGGGTGGGTGAATATAGTGGACTCACTGGTGATGCTTGTAGTTTGGAAACCTTCCTGGCACTGGCTCAAAGTAAACTTCTAAACCAAGCTCTAACCTTGAGCAGTTAAGTTCTTTCAAAACGAGAGCAAACGTCATGTTTTTCCATAAATTGATCAGTGACCCTTGTTTTTCATTTCCAGTTTTTGTTTGTTTTATTTGAATTGGAAGGATTTGGGTGCTTGCATATCATCCAAACCAGCTACTAAATTCAAATAATTCTCAGTCTTTGCTTTTAGGCCTGGACCTATAGACAAATCTGTTACCTCTTGACTGACAGACAAATGTCCTGGCAGCTGTGGTCCTTCTGAGCACCACTTAGGCTGAGACTAAAGCTGAGAGCCTCACTTGAGACCACTCATCTCTTCTACACCTTCCTGTGCTGCTCAGAACTGGAAATCAATTTTATGTAGGAATGGAAAATGATCCCATATTGAGGAAACCTGCACAGGTGAGTCTGAGCCCTCTGTCACGGTTGTAAAGCAGAACATTGCATATTCATGCAGAGGCCTGGGAGGACACCAGACTCCGGAGCATGAAAGAAGAGTGACATCCAGTGGCCAGCTGGTTGTATTTCTGCTGTGCAGGATACACGGTCGCTCGGTCTCAGCTCCAGACATTAACTTTTGCTTTTGTCTTTCCAAGTCTGGGAACCCTGAGACACTCCAAGAAGATTCCGACCTCAGAAAAAAATTAACAAAAGTTAATTTTGATCAATCTTGATTTATAAATTCAGACTCAAAGTAAAATAACGTAGAGTAATAACAAATGTCACTGTTTGCAAAGAATTTGTCACCACGAAAAGACAAAGAGACTATTAAAGTTATGGACAACCACTCAGGGCCCCACCCCATGCACATTCAACAGGAGCAGTGTGGCCACAGACGTCCTACTGGCAGGAAATGGGCATTTTACAGACACAAGCACAGGTACATGTGTGCACACATACACACACACACACACACACACACACACACTAGAAAGTTTCACATTCATTTTGGCATTTAGTAATAGGAAAAGGAAAGATACATCTGCTTTCTTTTTCCCTCTTTATTAACATGTAACTTGTATATAAAAGTCTACCTATATTAAGGGTACCACTTGTTTAATTTTGCAACAATGAATTTAACCATTTCTCTAGATGAAGGTACAGACCGTCTCAGCTTCTCAGAAGTCTCCTTCATGGTCCCTCCCTCCATCCCCCAAAGAAAACTACTATTCTGACTTCTGTCACTGTGTTTATTTAACCTGTATTTTGGATTCTTATAGGTGAAATCAATCATATATGTTCTTTTGTATATCTGATTTTTTTTACTTGACATATTTTTCTGTGAGATTCATTCATGTCACTTCATGTAGCAGTAATTCGCTTATTTTCATTATGGTCTAGTATTCTATGATATGCATATACTGCAGTTTGCAATGTTCATGAACTTTTGGGTTATTTCTTATTTGGGGGTTATGAATAACTCTTTTACTAACATTTTTACAAGTCTGTTGGTGAAATAAATATTTATTATTGTTGAGTATATAGCCAGGATAAAAATTACTGATTCATAAACTGTACCAGCTCCATAATTTGCAGGGCTCAATGCAAAAATGAAAATCTAAGGTCACTTAGTTAAAAAGGAAAAAATGTTATTAAGAAAATCTAAAAGATTTCTCTCTCTCTCTCTCTCTCTCTCTCTCTCTCGGTATTTATCTATTATCTGTTATCATTCCAAGTACAGAAAAACTGAAATGTCTAATTAGCTTGAATTTTTTTTAGTTATTGATAGACCTTTATTTCATTCATTGATTTACATGTGGTGCTGAGAATCGAACCCAGTGCCTCACACATGCTAGGCAAGCACTCTACCACTGAGCCGCAACCCCAGTCCCTTCTTAGCTTGAATTTTAACGTTCATTTTTACATTGATCGATGGTGATTTTAAATGCAGGGATAAGAGCATTTACTCTGTTTGCAGAATAACTAAATTACATAATTCACACTCCATAGGCTTTCAGAACCTCCATGTTCCACATAGTCTCGTGAGTCTCAGTGAACTCACAGAATTCTGTGCTCGTGAGCATGAGGACCACCATGCACAGAAGGGGCAGCAAGGAACCGTGACAGACACACAAACTGCACACACTTCCTCTGCGCCGCTCCATGCTCCACAGTCTTGAAAGACTTAATTTTCAGAGAACAAGTTTAAAGATAAAGTTATTAAGAATTTCAAGATGTTGGGCTGGGGTTGTGGCTCAGTGGTGGAGCACTTGCCTAGCAAGTGTGAGGCGCGGGTTAGATTCTCAGCACCGCATGTAAATAAAGGTCCATCAACAACTTGAATTTCAAGATGTTGACAACAAAGCATTAAACCAACCATAGGGATTTTCTGAGTTTGGTGCCCTTAGCAATGCCACAAGTTACCCTGAAACTGACACTGAAAAGCTGTTTTCAGAAGGAGCTTCACCAATGCAATACTTCCACCTGCAATGTAGGAGAGTTCCAGTTACTCCAAAATCCAGCCAACACTTGATATTATTTAACCATCAAAAAAGGGATATATTAGGGAGCCATCGAAAAAGGAGTATTTATGGGTCCAGTTTGCATTTCCTTGATGAGTAATGTTGAGAAGCCTATTTTCTAGTTTGATATCTTCTTTTGTCAAATCCTGTTCAAACTTTTTTGCTTACTTATACTGGGTTCTCTATCTTCCTTGATGATTTGTAGGAGCAATGTTTTCTGCATTTTTTGACACACATATGGCAAATATCCTCTCCTGGTCTGCTAACTCTTTCACTCTCATAATGGTGTCTTACAATAAACAACAATTGTCATTTCTAATGAAATCTAATTGACTCATCAGTAGCTTTAAAATAAGCCTTGAGTATGAAAAAATGGTGGAAGGAGACAGACATCATTACCCTATGTACACATATGATTACAGGAATGGTATGAATCTACATCGTGCACAACCATATAAAGGAAAATTTGTACCTCATTTGTGTACAATGAATCAAAATTGTCTGTAAAAATAAAAAAATTTTAAAAATTTTAAAAATTTTAAAAATAAAGTAAGCCTTGATATCTTGATGTAAATTGTCAATTATGTTATTCTTTTCCAAGGTGATCTTGGCTGTTCTAGGCCCTTTTGAAATAAAAAGCTCCAAAATGCCCTACATTCTAACTTAGCATGTTTAAAGTCTTCAGATCATAATTCCCTAAGTTGTTCAGATGAGGGAATTATGTTGCATCTGAAGCAAAGCAGACAACCTCTGGGTTTGGACCCAAGTGGATTATTAATGTAGTGCTTCGTTTTTCCAAACTAGAAAAGAAGAATCTTTAGTTTCTTCTCATACTCTGGCTAATTAACATGCAAGACAGTCACCAGCTGAATTATTATCAACAGTTGTTGCCTTGAGAATGTTTTGTTGGTCTTCCTGAATGCCAAGGTCATTCAACACTTGCTAGGGTTTCCATCTTCTTTATTACCACCACTCTTTATGGTGCTGACTGAAGGAATTTCTGCAGCTATTTACAAACCCTTCCAGAAGCCCATGTTCTGTTGTCAGATGCCCTTATTCCGTTCTCCATAGAAGTTCTCAAACTCAAAATGGAAATGACCATACAGTATCGCAAATCCTCAATTAAAAATATTTTAAATTAAGTGAAAGTTGCTTCAAATACAGATTATTCGGGTATATATCCAGAATGTATGCATGTATGAATATGACATAACATTCTATATAAAATGTAATATATCTAATGTACATGCATTTTTCCGATTTGTAATTTGCCTCTCAACTCTTTTAGTGTCTCTTGATGAACGAAAGTTCTTAATTTTAATTAGCCAAAGTCATCCATCCTTTTATTTCTAGCTAGTGTTTTGGTTTAAGAAATGCTTTCTGAGCCCAGGATAATACAGAGGTTGACCATGAGCTATTCTAATATCTCCTAGTTTTGCTTCAAATTTAGCTCTCATATTGGTTTGTTCAGGCTGCCATAGCAAAGTACCACAGGTTGGTGGCTGACATAACAGAAGTTTATGCTCACCATTTGGGAGGTTAGAAGTCAGAGGTCAAGGCGTCAAGAGGTTTTGTTTCTTCTGAGTCCTGTGAGGAAGAACCTGCTCCATGTCTCCCTCCTAGTTTCTGGTTGTTTACCAGCAATCAGTGGAGTTCCTTAGCTTAAAAACATATCACTCCACCAGGTGTAGTGATGTATGCCAATAATCCCAGTGACTCAGGAGGCTGAGGCAGGAGGATCACAGGTTCAAGGCCAGCCTCAGCAATTTAGCAAGGCCCTAAGCAACTTAGCTAGGCCCTGACTAAAAATAAAATATAAAAGGGTTGGGGATATGGCTTTGTGGTTAAGCAGCACCCCTGGGATCAATCCTCAGCACCAAAAAAAAAAAAAAAAGAGAGAGAGATATCATCAATATCATCACCTGCTCTCTGCCTTTATGTTCACGTGACATTCTCCCCATGCACATCTGCTTGAATATCTCCTTTTTATAAGGACACAGGCACATTAGATTAGGGGCCCATTCTATTCCAGTATGATCTCATCCTAACTTATTTAATTATATGTGTAAAAGCCTTTTTTCCAAATAAGGTTACCGTCTGAGGTACTGGGAGTTAGGACTTCTACATAAGAATTTGGAGGGATACAATTCAATCCATAACAGCTCTTTAATCCACCTGAAATTATTTTTATATTAGTGTAAAATGAGGTATTACCCAATTTTCTCAGAAACATTCACTGAGAACCTTAACCTTTCCCCAATAATCTGGGGGCATTTTTCAAATGTCCATAAATGTGGAACTCCATGTATTGTTTCACTGATTTTTTTCTGCAGGAAACATTGTCTTACTATAATTGTATGTGTCCTGATATCATAAGGGAAAAATCCCTGAACTTTTTCAAAAATGTCTTGATTATTTTTGGACATTTGCAATTCCATCCAAATTTTATAATCAGTTTTTCAAGTTTCACAAAATCTGTTACTATTTTGATTGGAATTACATTGAATCTGTAGTCTAATTTTGAGAGATATTGAGTCCTCTGTATTGTTAGATTTTGTCACTATGACCAAAACATCCGGCAAGAATAACTTAGAGGAGGAAAAGTTTCTTTGAGCTCAGTTTCAGAGATTCAGTCTGTGGTTGGCAGGCTCCATCACCCTGAGCCCAAGGTAAGGGGACAAGGCATCATGGTTGAAGGGTGTGGCAGAGAAAGCTGCTCACCTGATGGTAACCAGAATGCAGGTGGAAGCCAGACAGCAGAGAAACAGTAGGAGGAGCCAGGGGACAAGATATCATCCCCAAGGGCACACCCCCAGTGACTCGCCTCCTCCAACCACATCCCTTGTGCCTGGAGTTAGCAACCCACAGTAGGCCTTTCAAATTATTTATCCATCGAATGGAGTAAACCTCTGATGAGGGTACAGCTCCCATAATCCAATCATTGACAAAAAGCCACCTCTGACCCTGTCTGCATTGGGGACCAAGTTTTCAAAACATGAGCTTTAGGGGGACATTAATGGTCTAAACTGTTAACAATAACCTCTCTCATGTGATGCCCAGAAGTTGCAGAGCAAATCTGCAGAGAGGCTCCAACAAGAAGGTCTTCACCAGATGTGGTCTCCTAACTTCCCAGCCTCCAGAACCATGAGCTGAATAAACCTTTGTTCTTTCTATCACCCAGTCTGTGGCATTCATTACAGCAATGGATCAAGATAAGTACCTATTATAGAAAATGACCAACCAACTATACTCTAGCTTCTCAGTTATCCCTAGCTACAAAAGAATTTGGATTTTAGTCACTAACCCCTGAACTTCAAATATATAATATAATGATGCAGATCACATCTTTAATATGGGAAACACATCATTGACTATTTCCTAGAAACCATTGGGAATAGTCATAGAGTAATAGTGTATTATTATTTTTCTTTTTTAAAATTTTTTATTTGTTCTTTTTAGATATACCTGATGGTAGACTGTATTTTGACATATTATACAAACATGGAGTATGTATTATTCTAATGAGAACTCTATTCTTGTGGTTGTACATTATGTGGAGTTACACTGTTGGTGTATTCATATGTAGACATAGGAAAGTTATGCCCAATTCATTCTACTGTCTTTCCTATTCCTATCCCCCTTCCCTTCTCTTCATTCCCCTTAGACTAGGCCATTGAACTTCTATTCATCCCCTGCCCACACTTGCTGTGTATTAGCATCCACACATCAAAAAGAAGATTCAACATTTGGTTTCGGGGATTGGCTTATTTTACTTAGCATGATAGCCTCAAGATTCATCCATTTACCAGCAAAAGTCATAGTCAGAGTCATTCTTTTTTACAATTGAGTAATATCAATTATATATATAATATGTATGTGTGTGTGTGTGTGTGTGTGTGTGTGTGTATCACATTTTCTTTATCCATTCATCTGTTGAAGGGCTCCTAGGGTTGGTTCCGTAGCTTAGCTATTGTGAACAGAACTGCTCTAAACATTTTTATGGCTGTGTCACTGTAGTATGCTGATTTTAAGTCCTTTGGGTATATATCAAGGAGTGGGATAACTCAGTCAAATAGTGGTTCCATTCCAAGTTTTCTGAGGAATCTCCATACTGCTCTCCAGAGTGGTTGCACCCACTTAAAGTCCCATCAGCAATGTATGAGTGTACCTCATTCTCCACATTTTCACCAACATTTACTGTAACTTGTATTCTTTATAATTGCCATTCTGACTGGAGTGAGATGGAATCTCAGTGTGGTTTTAATTTGCATTTCTCTAATTGCTAGAGATGTCAAACCTTTTTTCATGTATTTGTTTAACCTTCATAGTGCTTCTTCTGTGAAGTATCTGTTCAGTTCTTTAGCCATTTTTTGATTGGTTTATGTGGTTTTTTTGATGTTGAGTTTTTTGAGTTCTTTATATGTCCTGGATATTAATGCTCTATCTAAGGTACAGGTGAGAAAGTTTGTTTTGTTTTTTTTTCCCATTCTGTAGACTCTTCTTCACACTCTCAATTGTTTCCTCTGCTGTGAAGAGCTTTGAAGTTTGATACTATCCTATTTATCAGTTCTTGCTTTTACTTCTTACACTTTACGAATCTTGTTAAGAAAGTCAGTTCCTAAACCAACATGATGGAGTGTTGGGCCTTCATTTTCTTCTAGTAGGTGCAGGGTCTCTATTCTAATGTCTAGGTCCTTGAGCCATTTTGAATTGAGTTTTGTGCAGGGTGAGGAATGGGGGTTAGATTTCATGTCGCTACATATGAATTTCCAGTTTTCCCAGCACCATTTGTTAAAGAGCGTTCTTTGTTTAGTATGAGACCACTGAATTTATGTGGGTTTGTCTTTGCGTCTTCTATTTTGTTCCATTGGTCTTCATGTCCGTTTTGGTGCCAATATCATGCTGTTTTTGTTACTAAAGCTCTGTAGTACAATTTAAGGTCTGGTATTGTGATGCCTCCTGCTTCAGTTTTCTCTCTAAGGATTTCCTTGGGTATTCTGGGCCTCTTATTTTCCCAAATGAGCTCCATGACTGCTTTTTCTATTTCTATGAACAATGTCATTGGAATTTTCATAGGAATTGCATTAAATCTATAGCACTTTGGGAGTATGGCCATTTTGACAATATTAATTCTGCCTATCAAAAACATAGGAGATCTTTCCATCTTCTAAGGTCTTCTTCAATTTCTTTCTTTAGTGTTCTGTAGTTTTCATTGTAGAGGTCTTCCACCTCTTTTGTTAGATTGATTCCCAAATATTTTTTTGAGGCTATTGTGAATGGAATAGTTTTCCTAATTTCTCTTTCAGCTGATTCATCATTGGTATATAGGAATGCAATTGATTTATGGGAGTTAATTTTATTTTAACAAACACACATAAATACAGTTTTTCCTTACTAGATGAAGTATGAGGTAATTTATTATCCTGATACTTTACTTAATTCATTTAGGAGTTCTTGAATCTTTCTGGTGGAGTTTTTTGGATCTTCTAAATACCAGATCATGTAGTTGGTAAATAAGGATAGTTTGAGCTCTTCTTTCCTATTTATATTCTTTAATTTCCTTCTTTTGCCTAATATCTCTGGCTAGAGTTTCCAGGACTATGTTGAATAGAAATGGTGAAAGAGGGCATCCCTGTCTTGGAGGGCATGCTTTCAATTTTTCTTCATTTAGAATGATGTGGCTTTGGTTTAACATATATAGATTTTACAATGTTGAGGTATGTTTCTACTATCCCTAGTTTTTCTAGTATTTTGAACAGGGGTACTGTATTTTGTCAAATGCTTTTTCTGCATCTATTGAGATAATCATGTGATTCTTGTCTTTCAGTCCTTTGAGGTGGTGAATCACATCTATTGATTTCCTTATGTTGAATTAAACTGCAATTTCTGGGATGAAATCCACTTGACCATGGTGCACTATCTTTTAAATATGTTTTTGAATATAATTTGGCAGTATTTATTAAGAACTTTTGTATCTATGCTTATCAGGGATATTGATCTGAAGTTTCCTTTCCTTGATGTGTGTTTGTCTGGTTTCAGTATCAGGGAGATACTAGCTTTGTAGATGAGTTTGGAAGAATTCCCTTTTCTATTTCATGGAATAATTTGAGGAGAAGTGGTTTTAGTTCTTTGAAGTCTGATAGAACTTCACTGAGAGTCTGTGTGGTCCTGGGCTTTTCTTTGTAGGCTTTTGATGGTATCTTCAATTTAATTGCTTGAAATTGATCTGCTTAAATTTTCTATGTCCTCCAGTTCAATTTGGGTAGGTCATATATCTCTAGGAATTTTTCTCAATGTCTTCAAGATTTTCTGTTTTACTGGAGTATAAATTTTCAAAATAATTTCTAATTATCTTTTGTATTTCAGTAGTGTTCATGCTGATATTTTCTTTTTCATCATGGATTTTTGTAATTTTAATTTTTCCCTCTTTCTCTTGGTTAGCTTGGTTAGAGGGTTATGAATTTTATGTATTTTTTCAGAGAACCAACTTTTTGTTTCATTTTTTTTTAATTTTCATTTGTTTGTTTCAATTTCATTGATTTCAGTTCTGATTTTAATTATTTCCTGTTTTCCACTGCTTTTGGTGTTGATTTGTTTTTCTTTCTCTGGGGCTTTGAGATGTAATGTTAGGTAATTTATTTGTTGACTTTCTATTTGTTTAATGAGTGAGCTCAATGCAATGAACTTTCTTCTTAGAACCACCTTCATAGTGCACCAGAGATTTTGATATGTTGTGCCTTATTCTCATATACCTCTACGTATTTTTTTAAAATTTCATCCCTGATTTTTCTGCTGTTCATTGGTCATTTAATAGTGTGTTATTTAGTCTCCAGGTGTTAAAGTTGCTTTTATTTTTCATTTTATCATTGATTTCTATTTTCGTTCCATTGTGGTCTGATAGAATGCAAGATATTATCTCTATGTTTTTGTATTTGTTAACAGTTGCTTTGTGGTCTAAGATATGGTCTATTTTAGAGAAGGATCCATGTGCTGCTGAGAAGAAAGTATATTCAGTCACTGATGGATGAAATATTCTATACATGTCTGTTAAGTCTAAAGTATTAATTATATTTTTTAGTTCTATAGCTTCTTTATTTAGTTTTTTGGTTTTTGGTTGTTTTTGTTTTGTTTTGTTTTGTCTTGTTTGGAAGATCTATCCAGTGATGAGAGAGGCATGTAAAAGTCACCTAGTACTATTGTGTTGTGGTCTATTTGATTCTTGAAATTAAGAAGGGTTTGTTGTTTGTTTGATGTATGTAGGTGCTCCATTCTTTGGGGCATAAATACTTAGGATTGTTATGTCTTGTTGATGTGTAATTCCCTTAAGCAGTATGAAATGAACTTCTTTGTCCCTTCTGATTAACTTTGCCTTAAAGTCCATTTTATCTGATATGAGGACAGAAACCTCTGATTGTTTACATGATCCACGTGAGTGATATGTTCTTTCCCATCCTTTTATGTTATGTCTGTGGATGTCTTTGCCTATGAGGTGAGTCTCATGGAGACAGAATATTATTGGGTCTTGTTTTCTAATCCAATCTGCCAATCTATGTCTTTTAATTGATTCATTTTGGCCTTTTGCATTCAATGCTATTATTGAGATATGATTTTCATTCTCTGTCATTTTGATGTATTTCTGGTTTTTTAATTTGAATTAGTTTCTCCTTTGATTGATTGACTCTTCTTTTAGTGCAGTTCCTCCCTTTGCTGCTTCTCAATTTTATTTTTCATTCCTTCTTCATGAAATATCTTAGTGAGTGTGTTTTGTAGTGCAGGTTTTCCAGTTGTGAATCATTTTAACTTTTATTTATCACGGAAGGTTTTTATTTCATCATCAATTCTGAGACTTAATTTTTCTGGTATACTATTCTTGTCTGGCATCCATTTTCTTTCAGACTTTGGTATATATTATCCCAAGACCTCCTAGCATCAAGGGTCTGGGTTGAGAAATCAGCTGAGATCTAGATTGGTTTTCCTCTAAATATTACCTGTCATATTTCTCTAACAACCTTTAAAATTCTATCACTTTCCTATATGTTAGGCATTTTCATAATAATGTACCTCAGTGTGGGTCTGTTCTAATTTTGTGTGTTTGATGTCCTTTAAGTCTCCTGTATTTAATTTTCCATTTTATTCTTAAGGTTTGGGAAATTTTCATGATATTATTTCATTGAAAATATTGCGCAATGTTTCGGTTTCAATCTCCAAGCCTTCATCTATCCCAATAAATCTTAAATTTGGTCTTTTCAGGTTATTCCATATTTCTTGGAAGTTCTGTTCATGGACTCTTAACATCTCTTCTTCATGGCCAACTTTATTTTCAAGATTATATATTTTTTCTTCATTGCCTGAAACTGTCTTACGAGTAGTCTAGTCTTCTGGTGATGCTTTCCATTGAGTTTTTAATTTGGTTAATTGATTCCTTCATTTCAAGCATTTCTGTTTGATTTTTTTCAGAATCTCTATCTCTTATGATCTGTCACTCCCTGTATTTTCTCTCATTTCACTCCTTATATCATTCTTTACTTTGCAGTTCAGTTTAACCATGTACATTCTAAACTCCTTCTCTGATATGTCTTCCACTGGGTGTCTATGGATTTTGTTATTGGAGTATCTTGGTTTGTTTGACATGATTTGTTCCCTTGATTTTTCATGTTGTTTGTGTGTATTCCCATCTAACAGTATGGATTTGAAGCAGTAGAGTTTCTATCCTATGGACTTACAGTGTCTCTGAAAGTTTCCAGTACCTCACCATCTAGGGGAAGACAAATAATAACAATAACCAAAGCAAACAATATGCAGCATTAAAGCAAATACTTCCTTCTATGACATCTACAATGTTTAATTGTCATAATAAGCAGAAATGATGTGATCATGGGAAAAATAGTAAGTTTGAAAAAGGATTTACAATCTCAAATGATGAAGGAGAAGAGAACAGAAGAGATGTAAAACATGATGATTATGAGGGTTGAGGACAGAAAATAGAAGTAAAAAATTAATGGAAGAGTGAAAGAACAAGAATTTAGCTGTTAGCAGAAGAAAAGGGGGAAAGAAAATCAAGGAAGCAGGGCACAGTGGCACACGCCTGTAATCCCAGCCCTTGGGAGGCTGAGGCAGGAGGATCCCGAGTTCAAAGCCAGCCTCAGCAACTTAGAGAGGCCCTAAGCAACTCAGTGAGACCCTGTCTCTAAATAAAATACAAAATAGGGCTGGGGATGTGGCTCAGTGGTGGAGTGCCCCTGGGTTCAATTGCTGGTACCAAAAAAAAAAAAAAGAGAAAAAAAGAAAATTAAGGGAAACAGGTAAGTGAGAGAAAAATATAAAATAATTTTTTTAAAAAATAAAATAAATAGAAATAAAAATAATAAAAGAATACAAAACAAAATCAAAATACACTAATCAAACATCCTAGCCCTTAAAATACAGAGCCTTGAAAAATATCTGCCTTCAAAAAGTGCTAGAAATTAGGGAAAAAAGAAAAAAGATAATGTGTAAGTGTCCATGACCATTCAGGTCACAAACAGAGAAAAGAAGAAAAAAATTAAAAAGATCTCAATGAAAAGTTAAAGAATTTTTTCTGATGTAGTACAAAAAATTCTTGGCTTCCCTTCTCAGCAGAGTTAGATGGGGTTTTGGATTGTGATGTCCGCTCCACCCTCAGGGTTGGGGGTCACTGGAGCATGAGAGGAGATCCCATAGACAGAGCTCCAGCAGGCGATTTAGGTCTGTGGAGGCTCTGGGTTCTTAATTGAATGCAGATTGGTCTGAAGATTTTTGTATCACTGTATCTCCAGGACCTGGAAGATGTTGGTTCATGCTGGGAGATTGCACCCCAGGAAACTCCCCTGGGTTCCACTAATGCAGCAGAAGATCCAATCCTTTGTCACCCACAGACTCCACATTTCCTGGTCTCTCAGGTTCAGTCTCCAAACTCACACCTTTTTGAATTCCAGGCATGTCTCTCCCAGCTGATCCTGTGAGTCACCTGGGGCAGGGGGCAGGCAGGGGAGTCAGGTGTGTTTCCACAATCTATATTCCCCTGTGTAAACCTCTCTCCACATTTGATTTTCTCCTGGCCACTTAGGCACACTTTATGTCTTGTGGTGTGGGTTTGCCAGGCCTATAATTTGGGCCCTACTCAGGTTTACCAGGAATCAGCTCCCACAGCTTCTGGCTCCCATGGCATGGCTGCAAAATGGCTCCTTCCTTTGTCCTTCAGAGGCTTGCTGGGGGAGATGTGGCTTCTTTACTGCACAAGGAGATTGTGCAGCACACATTTCACATTAGTCCAGCAGTGTCTTTGATCTCTGATCTCCCTGTACCCAGACACACCACAGGCCTCCTAAAATTGAGAGTTCTGATAATTTTCTTATCCCTCCACTTTGCTCACAGAGGCACTGCTTCTGCTGGTGGCAACAACAGAGGTGGCGGTGGGACTTTCTTGCTTATTTAATTATATCCAACCTCCTGAGTCCCTGATCTGCTTTGAATATCCAATATCAATTCCCAGCAAAGTCCCCCCGCCCTTTTTTCACCCACTTTGCTGACTATCTGCTTTCTTGGTTTCATGCCACAGAACAGCCAGGAAAGCAACCATCCTCTATCCCATCATCTTGAACCCAATGTAGTAGGGTACTAAAAAGTCTTAGAAGAAGCCAGGCATGGTGCTGCTAGCTTGTAGGCCCAGGGACTCAAGAAGCTGAGGCAAAAGGATTGCAAGTGCAAGGCCAGCCTCAGCAACTTAGCAAGGCCCTAAGCAACTTAGTGAGATCCTCTCCCAAAATAAAAAAGGGAGCTGGGTGACTGACTCAGTGGTTAAAAAAGGGAGGGTGACTTTTAAAAGGGCTGGGTGACTGACTCAGTGGTTAAGCACCCCTGGGTTCAATCCCTTGTATCATAAAAAAAGTAGTATAAGAAGTAAAAAACCTCCAAGAACCATTTTGAAGAATAACCACTGCCCTAGACTACATGAGATTAGTGTCCCCTATAGCAATAGCACAATTGGTGTAGAAGGAGAGGCTATATCAGTGTCTTGTTTCCAGTTATTATATAAATACCTAATATTATGGAAATGTGATTCATTTATTATGAAGAAGTAGAAAAATCATTTGATGTTGCTGTTTGTGTGGCATCCTGTGTAATGAGATACTAAAAGTCGAAATTTAGCTTTGCAATTAGAGCAGATCTCTGGCCTATAGTCCCAGCGAGGAGGAGGCTGAAGTGGGAGGATTCATGATCACCCTGGGCAACATAGTGAGACACCACCTTAAAAACAAACAAGCAAAAAGGGTGGGGCTGTGGCTCAGTGGTAGAACACTTACCCTGCATGTGTGGGGCACTGGGTTTGATCCTCAGCACCACATAAATAAATAAAATAAAGGTAATGTGTCCATCTACAACTGAAAAGTTTTTTCAAAATACAAAGAAAACTCCCTTGGTTTGATCTCCAGTTTAACCAAATGCAATGGATTCCCATGCAGGTGAGCACAAAACCAAAAAGCACAACCAGAAGATTAAAAGGTGGAGAAACATTTATTACCTGCAGCAGGGAAAGAAAGCATTAGGTTATTTCCAAAACAATACTACCCCTAAAAAAGGAACCATGGAGATTTTATTCCTGGAGCCTACATATATATATATAGGAAAGTGCTTTAGAGAAGGTAACGTTCTTGGGCATACTCAGGTTAAGGTGTACTTTTTTCAAGCATACTTAGCTTATGATCATCATAGTTCAAGAAGGGAAGATGGTAGAAAAACATTTCTGGGCATGCTCAGCTCAAGGTCATGGAGTATGTGCTCAAAATGGTTAAAATGGTGGTCATGAATGCTTTGGAGCATGCTCAGTTCAACGAATGCTATAATGAGTTTATCTAGGTTGCTTAGAATGAGTCAGAGTGGCTTGGTGGCTCTGGCCGGTCTTCTGCAAGTTCTTCCAAAGAGTTGTAGCTGAGACAAAAAGAAAGGATAATTCTGAAGGTGCATTAATGCAGGAAGCTGCCCAAAAAGTTGCCTTCCTCCCTTAGGGGCTAACACTGGCATCACAGAGAGGAAAAAAGAAAGAAACAACATTGTTTTTCCTTAATTTCCTCCAGATTAACTGTTAGCACAAAATGACTGAGCTGGGTACAAACTTTGGGGATCTGGTGAAACCATTTCCTCATGGAAAATGAGCCACTGGCCAAAGAAGGAATCTGTGCTTGTATAGGTTACACTAAGCCATGACTTAATTATTGACAGAACTGTCAGTGTGGGCACTCAGGAAACAGGTATGTGAGAATTTGAAATTTGTTTTTGCTGGGTAATATTTTTACTTGGGGAAGAATGGAGGGGCTGGGATCAGCATTCAGTGATCACCTCTTTCCCTTTAGGATCCCATTATAATGTCACTGGGAAAAGATTTATTTGAGGAAGCATCAACTTCCTCCTAGAGATTGCCATTTTAGGCTTGATGGCTATCTCCTTCCCAGAGATTGTCCTGCCACTGGGAAAGGATGTACTGGGAAAGGATCAGTGTTATGAGGGCGTTGCCTTCTTCCTCACTCCCTCTCCCCAGTTCACACTACTTCGGGATTTGTCGTTTTCCGTATCTTGCATTAACCACACACAATTATCTCCTCCCTTTCTTTCCTTCATGAATGCCCAGCACACACAAAGTACCTTTATATTCTGCCATTTCCAAACATGGAGTGCCATTCTCCAATGAACCAAGCCAGCATTCCATGAAGAAATGGATGGTTTTAAAGCTGGCAGAGAAAAACCAAGATGAAATTGGCTTTTCTTATATTATCAAAAAGTATGGAAGTGTTCAAGTGAATCAAGACAGAAGGGGATGGAGGTATATCAAAGGGACAGAGGAGTCAACCTGAAAGACCCCCAATGGCAAAAGCAAGAAAATAAATGATGTAGCATTGGACTATAACTTAAAGTAAAAAAAAAAAAAATCGATTTGGGTTCATATTAATATAAATAAGTGATTGAATAAGCAAAAAATAGACAAATCTTCCTTGAAGAAGATTTTAAAATAATATACAAACACAACTCCTTAGTCAAGGCCATACCCTTTCCTCCAAAAAGAAAAAGAAAACAGAAACTACCATAGACCAGAAAAGACTGCTGAGGAGACATGACGGCCAAATGCACCACAGTGCTCTGGATTCCCTAGACTGGATCTTGCAACAGAAATGCAAAAGCTAGAGAAATACAAATAAATCCTAATGTTTACTTAACATTAATACACCAATTAAATACTTTTAAAAATTTACCTTGGTACTTTAACTGGATTAGTAAAATACATAAACTGTGCTGTCTTTGCAAGTTTACTGTATACAAAGCACAGAAGCAAAAACTAAAAAAGCTCACTTCTTTAAAAACATGGTGTTGGGGCAAAAGCACACAAATAGACCAATGAGAAGAATAGAAATTCAGAGATTACACTATACCTATATCATCAATAGATTTTTAAAATAATGGCTAAAGCAAGGTAATGTGGAATGAAAGTCATTTTAACAACGGTACAGAAACAACAGTACACATGTATGGAAAAATTAATATCTAATCTTTCCTACATACATATAATTTTACTTACCATGTATTATATTATAGATCTAATTGTAAAAATCAAACATCTTTAGAAAAAAAAACATTTTCAACTTTGAGATAAACGAAGATTTCTTAGGTGGAACACCAAAATATAATCATAAAGTAATGAAAATGGAAAAATTGGACTTTATCAAAATTAAAAACTTTTATTCTTGCAGACATCATTGTGAAAATGAAAACATAAGCCATGAACTAGGAAAAAATATTTACAACACTTTTTTTATTGTAGCTTTACAGTTATACATAGCATTGGGTTCATCCTGACCAACTCATACATGCATGGAATTCAATTTCAGTTTAATATCCCCCCCTTTTCTCTCGCCACCCCTCCCTCATTCTTCCTCTACTCTGCTAGACTTCCTTTCACTTATATACTTATTTATATTTGTTTGGTCCTTTTTACTTATGCATAAAGATGAAATTCCCTGGCAACACATATTTTTTAAATGAACTCATAGGGAGAAAACATAAAAGATTCTTAGAAGTCAATAATAAGAAACAACCCAGAGCCAGGCATTGTGGCATAGGCCTGGGATCCCAGCTACTCCCAAGGCTGAGGCATGAGGATAATCATAAATTAGAGACAAGTGTGGGCAACTTAGGGTGACCCTGTCTCAAAATTTTAAAATAGAAAGGGCTGGAAATGTAGCTGAACAAAAAAGTGTACCTGGGTTCAATCACCAGAATGGGGAAGAAGAGAGCAGCCCAATGCCTATCAACAGGAAATGGATAAAATAAATACAGCATATTCAAATAACTACATATTTTCATGTTCCTGGATGGTTTGTGTTTCTGAGCAAATGAAATTAGCATGTCAGAAGAGCTCCTTAACCACAGATTCATTTCCTCCTTGCATGATAAGGGTGTTAGATTTGGAACCATCTGGCCTCAATCAGAGGGTAATAAAAATTATCTCCTCCACAAACCAACGTTTGGATTCCACGATAGGTACTTTCCCCTTTGCATCCCAGAGAGAATTAATTGACTTTACAAAGAACTTGTTCACAATAAAGAGCTTGAGTTTCTATTCCTCTCTCAGAAAGAAAGCATAGTAGCTAAGCAGTGTGTATCATTGTATAGACCAGACTCATCAGGTGGGGCTTCCGTTCTTGTGCTGCACACACAGAATCCACCTGGCTCATCACACCACCTCAGAAGACAGAGAAGAACGGGGTGCAGCAATGGATGCAATTATTGCTGTCAAAGTTAACTCCAATCTCTGTTCTAGAAACTTGTGTTTCCTTTCAGGATAGAAATATCCTGAATATTTGACAGTAGTTCTGAGCAACTTATGGAAAAAACATGAACATTTAAAACTTACAAAATACTCTAGCAAAAAATTTTTTTAAAAAACATAATCTGATATATTCATATATATGTATATGAATATATATATATATATATATATATATATAGCAACATGAATTAATCTCAAATAGATTCAATCGAATGGGAAAAAAAAGCTGAACACAAAAGAATACATTCTGCAAGGTCCCATTTATAGGAAGGTCAAAAACAGGCAAAACTAATCAAATGGCAATGAAAGTCAAAATAGAGAGCTCCTATGTGATAGAGTGTGAGGAGGAACATGAGTGAATCTTCGTAAGCACTGGAAATATTCTGCTTTGATCTGAGGCTGCTAATGTGCTTATATGCACATGAAAACCTTGAGATTAGTGTGGTTTGTGCATTTCAGTCTATGCTATACTTAAAAGTTAAAAAAAATCATCTTGGTTGTTTTATGGAAACTGATAGTGTTTCTAAAATTTACATGAAAATTCAAAGGGCAAAAAATAACTAAGGTACCCAAACAAGAAAAAAGTGGAAGGACTTAGTGTACTAGCAGAAAAAAAAAAGTAATTTGATAGTGTGGTATTGGTGAGATAATAAATAAATAGACCAATGCAACAGAACATAGTCCATAAACAGACCTACTCATTAATGATACTTAATTCATGACCAAGATGGAACTAAAGAGCTATAGGGAAAGAATATCTTTTAATAAACAGTGCTGGGTCAACTAGAGCTTAAAAAAAAAAAGGAAACTTTAACCCCTACTTTATACCTTTTATGTTAAAAATCAATTTCAGATGGATCGAAATGTGAGAAACGAAGCAATAAAGTTTCTTAGAAGAATATGGTCATGACCTAAAGGTGGGATAAGTTTAAAAAAAAAAAGACACAAAGACCAACAGCTATAATGAAAAATATTGATAAATGAGACTACATTAAGAAATCTCTTTCATCAAAAACACTTGTAAGAGTAAAAAGCAAGGTATAAAGAAAAGATATTTGCAACATATGTAACTACTAAAGGACCAATTCAGCATATGTAATGAATTCTTTCAAAATTTAAAATAAAATAAAGACAATTTAATTGGGGAAAAAAGCCAAGAAATTTGAAGACGAGAGTGTCCAAATGATTGATAAAAGTATTGTTAAAAACTCAAAGTCATTAATCATCAGGAAAATTTCAAATGAAAACCACAATGGATGCAATTACCTGCCCTCTAACATGACTAAAATTGTGAAGCCTAAAAATACCAAGTGTTGGAAAGCATGTGGAAGAATTGTCGTTCACAGCAGATGGGAGTGTAAACAGGTATAACTTCTTTGGAAACCCAGTTTAGCATTAATTGTTTAGATTGAAATTGTGTCTGGCTTGTGGCCCTGCAATTACATTCCTAGGTATGTATCTGGCAGAAATATAGGCACCTAATCAAATGACATGTGCAAGAATATTCAATGCAGCACCACTGTTGGCAGCCTGCAACTGGAAACAATCTTAATGTCATCAAAAACAGAAGGAATAAGTAGACTGTAGCATGGTCAGACAATGGCTAATTCACAGCAATGGACCATGGCTATAAGCAGCTGCATATGCCTAATGCTGAGTGAAAGAAGCCAGACATGATGGAATACACACTGAATTATTTGGGTGAGAAGAAAGAAGGCAATTGGGTGGCCTTCATAGGGCTATCACTTTGCGATAACTCGTTGAGTTATAACATCTATCTGAACGCACTGTATTATCTGTGTGCATTTTATACTCCACAATCATAACTTATTTTTAAAAAAAGCATGGACTAGTTCTCAAAAAAAAAACCTTTAAATGATTTAGAGGAAGATTTGGTGAGATAGGATTCTATAGGACTTTAAATATTAGATAATATTTGAACGCAAGCATATGCAAGCATACGGCATAAGTCAGAAATTGCTAGCAACCATCCCCCCCAAATTTTCTACCCAGAGTGGCAGGGCTTAAACTAAAGAATGTTTATTATCCACCCAGGACTCTCTTCTCTGCTTTGTAACCACCATCCCCCAACCTTTTCCTGTGAACTTTATCTTACCAATTCTCTCCAACTGCCAACTAATCCTTCAAGTTTACTTCAGAGACAGTCAGATCAATACAATCTAAACTTGCTCCGACTATGTGTGGAGGGATACTTAAGTGTCTTAGGTGTCTGAGGGATGAGTATTTTCTCCCATTTACAATGAGTTTACAATATAGAAATCATAACAGTGCTGTATCTTCCATAAATTAATAAGTACATTTTAAAATGCATATTATTTTATAGTTCACATCTCACATGTATTTGTTTTATTAAGAGGCATGTGAGGCAATCATTAAAAGCCTAGAATGGAATTAGATTTACCAGGACTTGAATTCCAGTTCTCTTGTTCATTAAGTGAGTCACCTGTGCAAGTTTATCTCCTTGTTTTGGAATTTTGGGTAATGTGACAAGTTCACAGAGTTGCTGTGAGGATCAAAGGAGGCAGGAAATGTCAGATTATTAGCATAGTGTCTGGCTCAAAGTAAGAACTCCGTAACTTGGGAAGTTGTAGTGTAAATTTTGATCTTTTCCCAGACTGGCTATATGTAGTACAATACTCTCTTGAGATGCTGGGGAGTGGCCAAGAGCCTTAGCAACCAGTGAACCATAATATCACAAGGGCAAAATGAACAAGTAGGTGCATAGTTTGAAGTTATTCCCATTGAAAAGATTATCTTCACCAGTATCCTTCCAGGCCACACCTATAGTGCCGTAGTTGTTCACTTCAGATAGCTCCAGAACAGTGCATTGAACCATCTGTGAAAAAAAAAAAAAATCAAATTATCTGCTAGGATTTCACTGCTCCTGAATTTCATCATCCCCTTTGAACTCAGGGAGACTATTTGGTTGGCAGCAAGTCTCATGGGTGTCCCTAATGCACAGAAAGGAGCCACCAAAGAGGTCTTCAAGAATGCTAAAGCTTTGATCAACAGGGAATACCATCTTTTGGGAGTCTCCTGAGAATCATAGTTAAGGGGTTCCCACCATAGTGATATCATACTCCATGAAGACTTCACCAGGGTCAAGATGACACTGTGGCCATACCCTTGAACCTCCAGAACTGTAAGCTAAATAAATAGCTTTTCTTTATAAGTTTCCAGCCTCAGGTTTTCAGTACAGAAATGGAAATACTGGCTAATACACTGATTTATGACCTGACTATGAATCAGACCAGATCGCAAGCCAGCAGAGGAGGACATGGAGTACAGTCTCCCCTGCCAGAATGTATGGCAAAGAGCGCACTTGGGACTCCCTTTCCTGATCAACACAAGCAAAAGAGGAGGAAAGGAAGGAAGGAAAAGCAATAGATCTTTGCATTCCAAACCACACTCAACTCTGAAATAATTCACTGTGCATGTTTGAAATTTGATCCTGATAGGAACTCAAAAATGACTATAATAAATAACAAAATTATTGAGACTGACATATTACTAATTGAAAACTTCACTATGCATGTGTACTGGGCATATGGAGGATCTTTACCAAAAAATTGTGCATTAGAGGAAATAGAGTTTGTGCATGATTGAGTTGATACTACCCATGACATCAGGTTTCCCTGCAAATTTTTGAGATAAAGGGTTTTTGCTGACACCGAAGTAAACTACTTATGCTAAAATCCTAGAAGGCTTTCCCCATCTGTCTCAGCCCAAATCTATACTTTGCCACTGACGAGCCTCCCAGGAAGATGTGAAGGAAGCTGCCTAACTGAAGAAGGAACACGGCACCTATTTACCGGCTTCTTCATTTACAGGGAAACAGCTCTGTTTATTAGAATCTGAATATTTCGTCCTTCTAAAGAATTTAAATAGGAATTCAGAGAGGATATGTTTCCCTTCCTGAGCCTAAAGAGCAATCATTACATAAAAATAAAAGAATGCTTAAGTCTGAGTTATCAAATGATGGATAATTTTCATTTTCTCCTAGATCTGGAGGCAGTAAACTTTTCCATGAGGGCCAGATAATAAATATTTTAGACTTTTATGGCCACATGTTTCTAGCTCAATTAATCAATTACCCCTCTGTAGCATTAAAACAGAGGTAGGCAAACAGAGGTAAGCAAATGGGCATGACTATGTTCCAAGAAACCTTCATTGATAAAAATAGGCCGTGGACTGTATTTGTCCCCCTGGCTATGCTTTTCCCACCATATTCTAAATAATTGTCCATATTTAAGAACTCAGTAACTTCATGTTATTGTTATGTGTTGTCCCTGGAAATTCTTTAGGAATTAAATTAAAATAGGAAAAATGTAGTGGGTTTTTATTGTTTGTTTGTTTGTTTGTGATATTAGTGTTCAGAAGTGAGAGGTGTGGGTTGTTTACCGGGTTATGGCCTCTTCAATCAGAAAGCCCATAATCTTCGGGGTAGAGTGGCACACACCTGTGATCCTATCGACTCAGGAGATTGAGGCAGGAGGATCTTGAGTTCAAAGCCAGCCTCAGCAACTTTTTGAGGCCCTAAGCAACTCACCAAGACTCTGTCTCTAAATAAAGTACAAACATGGGCTGGGGATGTGACTCAGTGTTTCAGTGTTTAAGCACCCCTAGGTTCAATCCCTAGTACCAAAAAGGAAAAAAAAAAAAAAAAAGTCCAGAATCTCTTAGTATATCCAGCTCCACAAAATTAAGATCTCGGTGTGCTAAATCATGGCAAGAAGGGTCATAATGTTGACATGTAGAAGAAAACATTAATTTGAATGTGTTGAATCATTTCAAGAACTTTGACAGGAAAAAGAAATCTTCGAAGGATACAGTGGAGTTTATTTTGATATGGGAGGGACTTTGCTACTACCTGAAGTCAATAGAGGTAGCAGCAGTCCTACTTCTGAGAGTTCAGACTTCAAAGTTACTAAGGAACCTCCCTAAGGTGAAATCTGGGTCACAGGAAAAAAGTCTTGATGAAACTCTTCACTCTGGTGCGTGAGAGCATCAACTGAATACCTCTCAGGCCACACCCATCCTTCCTGAGGAGGGAGTGGGGAGTCTGCTACTGTGGAAGGGAAATGGGGGCTACCTTTTGACAACTACCAAGGGGCACGTGAGGAAAAGAGAGAGTGGAGGAGAGACCTGCAGAAAACTACTCTTCACCAAATAAGGATTAGCCCATTCTTGGAGGGGAGGGGCAGTCGCACTGTCCCAACCCTACCACCCATTCCCATTTCCTGGTTGGGGAAGAACTTTATGAAACAATAAAATGTTGCCGTTCAAGTGAAAAACTGTTAGGTAATAAGGGAGGGCTACATGTGTCTGCTTTAGCCTCTATTAGGCCATGAATAAGTCACATTTGAATAGCAATGCATATAAGTCCTGAAGTTTAGATATCAAAAAGTGGTTGACCTAGCTGGGTGTGGTGGCGCACGCCTGTAATCCCAGCGGCTCAGGAGGCTGAGGCAGGAGGATCTCAGGTTCAAAGCCAGCCTCAGCATGGGCAAGGCACTAAGCAACTCAGTGAAACCCTGTCTGTAAATAAAATACAAAATAGGGCTGGGGAGGTGGCTCAGGGGCACAGAAAAAAAAAAAAAGTGGTTGATCTAAAATGCTTTGTAGCAAATCTATACCCTATTTAACCCACAAGATCTAAGGTGGTAGCAATGGAGATAAGCTAACATAATCTATAACAAAAAAGTAAGAATCATAGCAATTCAAGGCACTACAGATGGTGTACCAGGAACAGAGTTCTTCCTGAAATGTTCAGGAACTACAACCAAGTCAATAAGAGTCCACTGGGGAAAATTGCACTAGTTATTTTAACAGAAAGAGTTTCCTAAAAGGAATAGGTTAAACCGATGCTAGAGAACTAAAAAAAAAAATAGAAAGGAATGCTGGGATTAAAAGAGAGAGTAACCACTGGAAGCCACTGCCACCCTTAGGGAAAGGAAATGGGGACTCTGGCCCCTGGGAACTGGGCCTGGTCTGCACAGAGCTGCATCCTATTTCCAAGGATGCAGTGAGGTGGATTCTTTGCCAGGGCAAAGAGGAAAGGTGAGACATTAGTACAATAGTAAACACCTCCAAAGCAAGTCCCACCTTTCCTCTTCCAGCTCTGTCTTCTTCTAGTGTCCCCTATGGGTATAAATGCTTTTAGTTTTTGTTTTTGTTTTTTGTTGTTGTTTTGTGGTGCTAGGGATTTGAACCCAGGACCTTGTGCATGCGAGCACTCTACCAACTGAACTATACCACCCCAACTGGATGTGTGATTTGTGGAGTCCTAGTTTCATCATTCTCTAAGCCAGAGTCCCAGCCTAAGGGACAACCTGACTTGGACTCTTCCTGCTTCTAAGACTTTCTGGAAGGGAATATGGCAAATTTAGAGAACTCTGGCTAGGGGTGTAGCTCAGTGTCAGAACACTTGCCTAGAATATATGAGGCCCAGAGTTTAATTCCCAGTATCCTTTAAAAATTTAAAAATCTGTTAAAAACTTTTTTTAGGGCATTCTGGAAATTGCCCTATCCTTTTACTCCCTTCCCACTCAAATGATTTCTTGTTTTCTCAGTTACTGAAGACCTTTATTCCCCTAAAATGAGGGTAACTGATTCAATTTTAGGATCACATCTCTTTATCTGTGCATTTGAAAACAGGCATTTATGGAGGGAAGAGAGAGTCAGAACACATATCAGAGAGGTAAATCATTTACTTCTCTATTTTGGGGCTGTGCCCAACCTTTAGAACTATCTGGAAAGGACCAGCAGTGAGAGTAGGTCTCAGATTTTTCCATTCCAACAATCGTCCCTTAATTTCACTCTTCCCCTCTCTCACTAATTTGAGAACTGGACCTAAAATCTGACCTGTGGTGAAGTATGGGCTGCCGTTCACAGGCCTGGGGAACTTCATTCAGACTGATTGCTGGACGTGAAGTGTCCCTATCCTCACCTGTAAGGCAGGAGAATATCTCATTTGTAGGTGGTGAAGGTTGAACTAAATCCAACAGATATGGCAGGGTGCCTAACAGTTACGTTGGGAAATAACTATCCATTTCATTCTCCCAGAACCTTCTTCCGGTGTTACATCTGACATTTTAAGTGACCGGCAGATAAACCTGAATACCAGAATCGCTTTGCGATGTGCTGGCCTCACTCTTTAGTGGAGAGAGCTGTCACCTGCAGAGTGACCCCGTTGCTCAGAGCGTAGGATCCGAGGAGCTGGAAATGTTCGACACTCTCAGGACTGAAACCCAGAGTGGCTGGGAACCATAAAGCGACGGGAAGCTGCCCTCCCGCTGGCATCCACCTGCGGAGTCCAGGTGAGCAACGCGCAGAGCCCGGGCGCTCCGGGAGGACACCCTACCGCCGGCGGCTCAAGGGGACGTCGGACTCAGCCAGCTGCCGCGGAGATGTGACCCAGCCCCTCCGCCCATGCGGGGCCCCGAGACCCCGGCGCCCGGTCCCCGGAGCCTGCTTTTGCTGCTGCTGCTACTGCTGCTGGGGCTGCTCTGGGCGGCACGGTCTGGACGTGCAGGTAAGTGGTTGCGCCGCCTGGTGCGGTGGCGGACGTGGAGGGGCAGGTTTCGCTTTCGGTAAGCCGAGGGTGAGGCGCGGGGCGCGGGGAGCTCTGCCCGCCCTGCACGCAGAGCCCTGGGGAGAGACTCGCCGCCACCCGCCGCGCCCGGGGTCGGGGTCAGGTTTGCGTGACAACTAGTTTAGCGCCTGTCTCTGTGAGGGCTGGCGGGGGTCGCTCTGCGGTACCCACAGCTTGCACCTTGCACGCCAGTCCCAGGCTCCCAACACCACCGCCGCGGCCGTGCAGAGGTCTGTTTCGGATTCCGAAACTCCCGGATCAGAATCCTGTGACAAGAACACGGAAAAGATTGCGTTTAAAAACAACAACAACAACAACAAAAAAAAAAACTCCTGGAAAAAGTGCCAGGATCTAGAAAGAGCAGCGCTTCTAGAGCAACATCCCCCTCTCCTGGGCATTCCCCTTTGCGGTTGTGACCAAGTACAGATACTTTGATTTTTCAGATAAACAAAACTTTTCACTGATTTATGACATCAGGTAATGAAAGGGTTTTTTTGTTCTTTTGTTCTTTTGAAGTTTAAGCTCTTTACAAATTGGAATCCAGTAAACCAGAATAATTCATGACCTATGATTTTTTTTTTCCTTCTGTATTTCTGTCTTACGAAAAAAATTTGAAGCAAGATAGCTGGGATTTTTTAAATTTTTAATTAAAGACAACAATCACAAAGCTCCTGGGAAGACTGAACTTTATATAGACTAGGTTGAGGCTTCTGTGAGTTTTTTCCCAGAACTGAACAGCAACAGTGAATGTAGGGAGAAAAGCAATCGGTGAAACTGCCAGGTCCTTAGTAGCCAAAGGGGGTGTGGTGGTGGCGGGGCAGTTGTGTAAGCTGAAGAGAGTTGTTAAAAAGTGTGAGCCGGGCGCGGTGGCACACACCTGTAATCCAAGCTACTTGGGAGGCTGAGTCAGGAGGATCGCGAGTTCAAAGCCAGCCTCAGCAACTTAGCGAGGCCCTAAGCA
Organism: Glaucomys volans; assembly: GCA_020662805.1. Taxonomy (NCBI): domain Eukaryota; kingdom Metazoa; phylum Chordata; class Mammalia; order Rodentia; family Sciuridae; genus Glaucomys; species Glaucomys volans. The sequence continues at coordinate 52,796 of JAJEJO010003612.1, forward strand.
ACTCAGTGAGACCCTGTCTCTAAATAAAATACAAAATAGGGCTGGGGATGTGGCTCAGTGGCCGAGTGTCCCTGATTTCAATCCCTGGTTCCAAAAAAAAAGAAAAAAGAAAAGTGTGCATACAGGTCTTGGAAGGATCTTTGTGAGGTTTTGTTTGTTTTGAAAACAAAGTTTAAATTTAAACAAACTCATTTGAACCAAAATCCACTTTTTTTTCTGTCTTTCTTCTTTCTGTTCTGGTAAGAGAAATATGCTGAGTTCAGATTTACATTATAACTGAGATAAATTTTTAACTTAAAACAACCTTTTATTATGTGGAAACTTTTTATTCCAAGGGAACAACAGAGCCATAAGCATTAGCAAAGAATAATTTTTTTTGGAAGTTTCATGTTTGAACCAGATTTGGGTCATACTAACTATGGACCTTAATTACCGTTTATGTGATAAACTTGTTCTTTTTGCACAGCCTTCAACCTGAAATTACTAATTACTGTGAAAATAAGAATAATGTATTGAATTATTTTCATAATAATATAGCAAGGTGAATGCAGAATATATGGAGAGTCACTGTGTACCATGTAATAAATGAACATTCAGAAACAGATTCAATATGGAAACACTGAAAGCAAATTTCAGGGGATAGCTGCAAATGTTACAGGTACAATAAAGCACTGATCAGGTTTATTTTAAATAGTCCTATGTAATTCCAAGCATTTATTAAAACATGTCAATTCAGTAGAAAGTCCAGAACTGTGGTAATATTCCCGGTTCATTTTTATTATCCTGGATATCACTCCCTCCTTCTCTCTTGGAAGGATGTTTGAAAAAACAGATAACATGCACAAAATAGTTTGTCTTCTAAATCCTAAATTTATCAGAAAGTTTAGTTGTCCTTTAATAATCCCAGATAGGCTGAATGGAAAGAGACTACTGTTGATTTTCGCAAACACTGAGCCTTCAACTAAAAGATGATGAATTTGCTTGTTTTTCTTTAAAATCAAAGAGATTAAATGACATGGGACCTACTTTAGAAGGTAGTCATATTATTGACTTCAAATCAAAATTTGCAATAAACAAACACACAAACTTTTTTCTGACCCAGGAGGTCTTAGCATGTTCCTGTCCTCTCTGGGCACTCTGGGGACTACTAGGAAGACCAGGCTAGAAGTTGGATGTAGTTGCCTGGACACCATACCTGCAGGTATGATAAAGATAAAGAGGTGTGGCCATTATATTAACAGATATTTCAAGTCAATAAGAGAGTGGGAGACTTCCCAGGTCATGTGTCTTCACTCAAAACCCTTCAAAGGCCTCCAGTTTTCTTGGAATGATTCTAAATTCTCCTGTGAGGTCCTATGTAACCTACTCATACTTGTCTCTCTAATCTTACTTTAATTTCTGCTCTTCCAGCCTTTTTCTAGTTCCCAGACCAAGTCAAACTGCTTCTCATCTTGAGGATTCATACTCTCAGTTCTCCCTGCTGAAGTGTTTCTACTCCTGACTATCCTGGCTAACTCCTGCTCAGACTTGGCATCTCAGCCCCACTGTGTTCCCCTCAGGGGGGTCTTGCCACGTTAACTCTGTGTACAAACCAATGAATCGAACTTTAGTTTTGGAGACTTAAAGTGCGATTTAAATATTACTATGACAACAATGCTTATTAGGCCTAATACACTGTAAGTAATGCAGAGAGGGTATTTGTTGAAATGCCTCCTTTGGAATAAACAGAGGCAGAGGGTATCTTGTTTCACTGAAGAATTCTATGACATCTCTCACATGCAGGTGCACACATAAGTAAATGATTCCAGTGAACTAATTAAACTTTCATAATTGTTTAACCTTTTATTTTGAACTAATGTGAGACATACAAGTTGCAGATATAGTTCAATGTTCCCACATACCCCTCACCTAGTTTCTTCCAAATTTTGACATATTGCATAATCATTGTACAATGTGCAGAACCAGAAAATCAACACTGGTATAATTCTATTCACTAAACTAAAGACCTTGCTTGAATTTTCCCCGTTTTTCCACTAATGCCATTTTCCTGCAGGATCTCACATTAAATTTAGATTTCATTTCCAGTGACAGTTCTTCAGCCTTCATGACCTCGTTCTCATTATCCACAGTAGATTGACTTATTTGTTCAATTCTACAAAGTCTCAGAATTGCCAACCTGTGCTCCTGTGAGAAACAAATTCACTAACTAGATTCCAGAATATGCATACAGTTCTTTAGTCTTTAGATTTATATTATCAGTCAAGATACTGCTGATCAAGGTTCCCTAAGTTAATTCTTTTTTCCTTCATCTCTTAGGTTCCATGATGCCTACACAGTACTCTTTTCTGATTTTTGTTATCTTTCATGACACATATATTCAGACTCAGAATTTCATATTAATACAATCTCACTTGGTAGAGTTGATTTTCTGTTTGACTCTCAGAATATAAAAAAAAAAGAAAGCATATCTTAACGTTTTATCTAGGATGTGTCTGTATTGGTAATCTTTAATGCCACTAAGGCTTCTCTTGGAAAGAAAAATTTTCAATGATTCAAAATATTATCTCTGCAAACTCAGTTGTTTTTTGAGGGTAAGCCATTGCACTTTCAGCCACCAGAATGACTTCTTCACTCACTGCATCCACCATATGACCAAATGCCTGGGGCACAGGATGGGCATTCTTTATCCTGACTTCAACATGTGTTCTTTGCAACCAGCTTCCTCTCAGCTAAATAATCTACAATCCCATTCCCTACAGCTACGTTTGTGTTTTGGTGATGTGGGATATTGTAGAACTTGTTTATACTACTTCGCCTATTTAAATTTTCTCCCTCCCCACTTTGTATCTTTCCCCTCTACATCAAACCCCTCGTCTCTACCTTCAGGTGACTCGGTAACCCTTAGAGCATTCGTTTTTCTCTTCAATTAACTTGTGTTCCTTTTTGAGGAAAGATATAAGCAAGCAACCCACAACCACTACAGTTCAGTCTCTTAGGGCTGCCATAACAGAACCACAAACTGGGTGGCTGAAAATAACATAGCGTGGTTCTAGAAACCAGAAGTCCAGCATCTAGGTGTCAGCAGACTGAGTCCTACTGAGAGCTGTGAGGGAAAATCTCATCCACGCCTCTCTCCTCATTTCTGGTAGCTGGACATTTTCAGTATTTCTAATCTTATAGGCACATCACTTGGGATATATGGGATATCATATATGGGATTTTCATATGGGATTCTCCTTATATCTCCCTGTATTCTCACATGGGATTCATATGGGATTCTCCCTGTATCTCTTTACACAGTCTCCAGGAAGACTATAAACGTCCATCTCTGTGTCTAAATTTCCACTTTTTATAAAAGGACACCAGTCATGTTGGTCTTAGACTCACCTATTGAACTCATTTTAACTCAATCAACTCTGTAAAGACACTATTTCCAACTAAGGACACACAAGGTGCTAGAGGTTGAGATCTAAACATTTCTTTTGAGCAATGCAATTCAGTTCATCACACTTACCCTCAAAGCCCTATAGGGGAGTGAGCAGGATGTACAGGCTTGGTTTCTAGAGTGGGAAACATGCTGTCTTTCCAGCCCCTCCTCTTTAACGTGTTTAATAGACTGTGTCCACAGCTAAACTTGCAGAAGTGTCAGACTTGAAAGGCCCCGCTGAGAATACTGAAGGCAGACATGAGGGCTTCTCATATATTTTCCATAAGACAAATATAAGGGAGAGCCACCAATGGGTACTTAATGGAGACATGATGCTCACATTTCCTTAGCAAAGGGATTGAGTCTCCCCAAACTTTATTCCATGAAGCACCTTTGCTGCAAATTCTCTCCCTTGCTCCAAGCAGAACCATTTTCATATGTGAAGCATAACTACCTGTATTATTCCATCTCAGCACCCCACCCATTTCAGATTTAAATGTATATGTTACAAAAAGTCTATACTCAGTTACCTATTAAATGCTCAGATGTAGATTTGGACCTATTTTCTCTTCTATTAGGTGCAGAGTCTCTGGTCTAATTCCTAGGTCCTTGATCCACTTTGAGTTGAGTTTTGTACAGGGTGAGAGATATGGGTTTAGTTTCATTTTGCTGCATATGGATTTCCA
>JAJEJO010003612.1:57308-113657 GCA_020662805.1 Glaucomys volans
TAGCTGTACTCCATTTGTGCTCAATGAATCAATAAGCAAATAAAAAAAATGCTCAGATGTAACATTTAAGGTTAGTTCATAGACTTTTAAGTGCACAATTGAATTACAAATTCAGGGGAATGAGGTACTTAAAGTGATCAAATTTAACAAAACAGGATTGCCTTAGTATTGATCTCAAAATGCATCTATTTTGAGTTTTCAAAAAGTTTAAATATGTCCTGACCCAATGTGATTTTTATATAATCTTCCTAGGAGTGCTTTTCATTCATTCTTCATTCATTCAGTGTCCAGTGTTGTTCATGTTAGGAACTATTCTAGGCTTCTGGGTGAACAAGAAAGCAAGGCCCTCTTGTTCCTAGAGTCTCCAGACACAGATGAGTGCACTTGAATATAAATGCCAGAATTGAGGAAAACAAATTTCCTTAGATGCACACACAGAACAAGGCACCTGATCCAATCAGGGCATCAGGCAGTGCTTCCTAAAGGACAGGTCCTTTAAACTGAGACTCAAAGGAGTTTTTGGTTAATATATATATATATATATACATATATATATATACACACACACATATACATATATATTATATATATTATGATTATATATCATATATATTTTTATATAAATAATACATACATTATATCACATTCTCCCTACTTAAGGAGAAAAGATGAATCAGAAAAGAAATTTGATGTCCAAATAAATCTTATTACAAATATTTTGAATGCTTTTAGGAAAAAATAGATAAATTCAATATAGTCATAGGCAGTGTGCCATCCCTATTATGTGAAATATTTATAATTCATTGTAAATGTTGGCCTTCTTAATTTAAGTATTAACAAGGAAATAAAGCTAAAACCAACTCTAAACAAATACTATCTGTAAACTACCATATTCCTTTACACACATGCATTTTTTTGTTTCTTATAAAGCTAAAAATGAACAAACAAAAACCCAACCACAGCAAAATCCCATGGAAAGGATGAACCTTCTGAGAGGGGTGCTTATATAATGAGGAGAAGTCAGGAGCTCTGTGGCTGTAGACTGGCCTCGAGGTCGTTGGCAGCTTTGTGGTCTTTGCAATACTGAATCAAACCACAGTTACGAAAAGGCACACGTTTACAACTGTGGTTTCCACTTCAGGTATTATTTCCCACTTTCTGAGTCCATGCAGTTCTTTAAAGGCCCTGTTAGCTTTAATGGACAAGAGCAAAGGGAATAACTGGATTGGTCCAGTTTCCATGTTGTTTCTGGAGAAGTTCCAATGTTGCTAATGCAACTGCAAATTGAATAGAGTCTCCAACAAAGTCATGTCCATCCACACCCCCAGACTGTGACTTTATTCAGAAATAAGGTCTTTGCATATGTAACAGTTAAAGATCTCATGATAAAATCACCCTTGAGTTAGAGTAGACTGTTATATGGGGGAAAGGACTCAGAGGGGCCATATGAAGACAAAGGCAGGCAGAGGTTGAAGTTATGCCACCACAAGCTAAGGAACACCCAGAGTCCCAGAAGCTGGAAGAGGCAAGGCGTCTAAGGGAGCATAGCCCTGAAGACACCTTGATTCAGACTTCTACCTCCAGAACTATGAGAGACACATGCCTATTATTCTAAGCCACCTAGTTTGTGGTATGTTGTTATGTGAGCCTTGCGAAACTAGCCATAAGTGCCTTTGACCCTTCTTTATGGATTCTCTCTTCATTATTGCTGTGCATTTATCCTGCCCACTCACTTTGTTATATCTTGTAAAATACTATAAATACCTGAATGAACCAGTCTTCTAGAAGATCTGTGCAGAACATGGACCCCTGTTTATTTTAGTGCATTTACTAACAGCTTTATCAAGGCATAGTTAAGCCCTGAAGAAGTCTGATCTTCATTCTGGTTACCCTCACAACACCACTATAGAGAAGGGTTAGCCTACAGGAAAGCACTTCACCTTCTGACAGTGTTTGTTGTGCCACACTTCATTTTTCATGGTGTTTCATTAGAAAGTCTGAGATCATGCTCTCAGCCTCATTTGCCTCAAAATCCCAACCAAGATTGAACAGAAGTAGATTCTATTGATTATTTTCTTGAGAATTAAAGGCAAATGCTACAATAAATTTCTTCTCAAAACTGCTTCTGCTGAAACAGAAAGTTCTTGCAACCAGGAACCCAGGGCAGAGGGGGAAAGATGTCCAGGAAGTCAGCAGATAGAAATTCCAGCCCTTCCTCTTCCACTCCCTCTTTATGAGCAAGTCACTTACTTTGAAAGGACTACAGTTTCCTTACTCATGAAATGTGACATGAAGGAGCAGGGATCAATGATTTCTGAGATCCAGAGATGGTCAGCATCTCGTTGTGGACAAATCTGTACCTAGACTCAGCCACTCCTTGACACCAGGCCAGCACTTCTCCTGACCTTGTTCCCTCCAACTGCCAGAAGCAACCTGCTCCTGTCACTCCCTGTCCTCAGGCTGGCCAGCCCCACAGACCTTTGCCTCCCCACCAGGTTTCCACTCACTCTCTCTTGCACTGACACCAGCCCCTGCACACCTCTCCACAGATTGGCCTCATCGCATCTGCCCCAATGGGCTCCCCATACTATGTGAGAAACAATACAGCAATTTGTTTTCTCTCTGCAGACTCATTCTAACTCATACAAGTGAGTGGATTTCAAGCCATTCTTTTCCATTTTCTTGATCACAACCTGATGAGGGATTATGTCAAAGACATGCTTTTCTTGTACATTCTACTGTATGCTCCAGTGGCTTAAGTTAACCTTTCAGTTAGCAGTACACCGTCACCTAGATGCACCCAGTTACACACTGTAATCCAGTGCCACGGCGACAGCTCACCAGAGAGCGCTTGTGAGCTAGACAGTAACTTGTGCAGGAAGATTGTCCAATAGAGGCTAATGAACTGCATGTGACTGGAAGAAATAGTGTGTGTCTTGTGCCATTTCTATCCACCACCATCCTCCTTCCATTTGCGTATCTCTTCTTTACAGATGAGTAGTTCATAGTAACATTTGTTACTGATAGTAATGCTAGTTGTTTTGTAAAAACAGTTATTTAAATTGTCATTATTAGTAAATGTTTAAAATGAATAGTAAATATTTTCATGGGTGGAAGGAAGGAAATAAGTTTAGAAGGCAAGATGAGCAGACGGGGGGTGGGTGGGGTTGAGGAGGAAAACATGCTCAAGAGATGTCAGTAGAGAGCTAAGGAGCTTTATTTTTTTTCACATTTTTATCTTGTGGCTTTCTGAAATTTTCAAGCAATGGAGATATTAATGAAAGAATTACATTGCCTCTGGGAAGATAAAAAGAAGCAGAAAATTATTTGAAAAGTAAGTGGAACATGTATGTTGATGTTTGATAAATATTCGTTGATTGAACTTGGAATTTCCCATCGCAATTCTTTCCAGTGCCTCAATAGTCCCCAGTGGTTTGTCCTTGACCTTGCTCTTTCTTTTATGCTTTTCTTTCTGTGGCATATTATCAAGTAGTGACCCCAATCCACATCTGAATCTACATTTCCACAGGTGCTATGGTAATCATTATCACTTTGGAGATCATGAGGTTCCTGTTTTCTAAAAAGGAAAAGAAGGGAAGCCAGCCATTCAAGAGATGACATAAGAGAGCAGGGCAGGTCCCTAACAAACAACGGAGCTGGCATGCACAAATGACTAGTGGCATCCGCCAAACAGGCACGTTGGGAGGCTCTGCACAAAGCACCTCACAGCGATGAATTTCTTAAACTCCTCTTTTCAGAGCTTCAGGTAGAGCCTGGCACACTTGAATCCAAATATCCTATTCAATGGCAATGCTTCATTTTGGGGGGGTGAATTGCATTTTCATAAGCATTCAAAACTGCTTTCAATGACTTTTGGGAACCAATCTGGGAAATGTTATGTTGAGAAAAATAAAAATACGACCACTAAAAAAAATGATATTGAATTTTTTATGTGCCTGTAAACTACTTCTGCAGACAATTTTATCCAAAAGGAAGCATCTCTCAAATGCCGTGAGCTGAAGATGCATACTCTCCTTAACGGGTAAACGCCAAGATATTTATCTTTAAAACTAGTCTGTATGTTGAAGTCTCGCTTGCTGTCAAGCTCCAAAAGCAAAGTACTCACAAACATGTTTAAGCACATAGATTCATATATCAAGGTGTGGCTATAAAGAAATAACACTGATTTTTCTGCATGACTTGCACATCACTCATCAATGTAAATGTGCACATACTTGGCAAGGAAATTATATATTAAATGGGTTGTGTGCCAGACTCAGAAAATCCCTGCTCCATGAGAGCTGGTCATTTCTGCTCTCCACTGTACCCCAGCGTCTATTGCAGTTTCTCTTTCTAGCTCATCGCAGGTGCTCAGTAACTCTTCGTTGAATGAATGATATCGCTATGAACAGCACCACCAGGAAAAGCTTCAAGAAAAATAGTTTGCCTCATTGGATTTCTTCTTTCTCTTCTTAGAAGCTACTGTCTGTAATGTGCAAACATTTCCCACATCAAAGTCCTTTGGAACGCCGGGCGTGGTGGCACACGCCTGTAATCCAAGCGACTTGGGAGGCTGAGTCAGGAGGATCGCGAGTTCAAAGCCAGCCTCAGCAACTTAGCGAGGCCCTAAGCAACTCAGTGAGACCCTGTCTCTAAATAAAATACAAAAAAATAGGGCTGGGGATGTGGCTCAGTGGCCGAGTGTCCCTGAGTTCAACCCCTGGTCCCAAAAAAAAAAAAAAAAAGTCATATGGAGCATTTCCTAAAGGCCATCAGTGAGTATCCTAGGAGAGAGAGCCCTGTTGCAGTCAGAACACTCTGGCATGAGCATCCACCAATAGCTGAATAAATGGAGCAAGTCATTCAGGCTGCCGCATCTTCTGTCTACTTAGTTGTAAAATGAGAACAGGAGCCATAGAAAATCCCAAGGTGATGATTATTGAGCTCTTTCTTTGTGCCAGACACTGTTCCAGGAGCTCTGTCTGAAGAATCTTATTTAATTATCCCAACAAGCCCAAGAGGCAGGTCATATTGTTCCATTTATTCAAATGCACAAATTCTACAGAAGTTAAATAATTTACTTAAGGGCACACAGCTAGTGAGTGCTAGAATAGGGGTAGTTTCCTGTGAGTCTAGAAACACAACTAAAACAAGCATTCTGGAACCTCTCTGACCTGCTCATGTAAGCAGTTACTGGAAGGCAGCAGGATGGGGTAGGCAGCAATGCCCTGGGTAATGAACAGTATGGAGAAACGGCCCCCAAGTATAGCCATGAGTAGTCAGAGAAACGACAGTGCGGATAGCAGATCAGGGAAGAAACTCAAGTTCAAAATAACTAACGTGAGCACCAAACCATGCCCTTCTTTTACACAAACACAGTGCAGTCTTTCTTCTCAGGGAAGTTGCTACCTGAATCATATTTTAAGAGCCATTTAGAAGACTTACTTTTTCAAGGGTACTTGATATATAATTAGGAGGGAGAGAAAGAGAGAGCCATTAATATTTTTTCAAGAGAATTGGCTTACAACTTGAGACAAAAGAAAGTACGTCTTTCAACATGATAAAGTTAGACCGATACTTAAGATAATCTGTTAGAAGACAGTCATACCTGTTTTGCGCTTCTTTGGTGACTAGGATGCAGTTATTAACAGATTTTACTTCCTGAAATTGGCTAATCACCCTCTAGTGGTTTTCATGCTTTAGCTCTTTTTAACTTCTCACTCAGGGGTGGATTTTTTTTTACAAGCCTATTAAGATATTTTTCTATTGAGAAATATCCTTGCAGTATATAGCAACCACTTGCCAAGGGTTACTATGCCTTCATTAATAAGCAACTCTGAACTGAGCACAGCGAACCACACCTGTAATCCTACAACTCTTGGGAGGCTGAGGCAGGAGGATCACATGTTTGAGACCAGCCTCAGCACCTTAGTGAGACAGGTCTCAAAATAAAAAAATAAAAAGGGCTGGGAATGTATTTCAATGGTAAAGTGCTCCTAGACTCAATCAACAAACAAGCAAACAAAGCTGCTCTCAGAATGTGCCGACCATGCTGCTCCCTGTGTGTAATGGAAGCTTATCTGGGTGATTTCAAGCTATAAACATTTGGTGGTTCAAGCTGTTCTACCCCAATTGAGATGATCATGTAAATCTGAGTCCAGGCCCATTGCCATGATTTCCATCAGCCCCACAAGTACCTGATCAGTTTCATTCAAAAGTATTTATTTGTCAGGTTCTGTGGACACAAAGATCTTCCAAGACATATTGTCCCAATGTCAAACAACTCAGAGCCTCATGGTTCCTTCACTGCTCCAGTTTAGAAGGACAGACTGGGCAGAGTGTCTGGGTTCTTTCTCTGATCAGGACTGGGCAGGGTATCCTCAAGGCTAAAGCTTTCCCTAGTTATCAGCTTGAGTAACTCGAATGATCCCAAAAATGAAGCCCCCTGAAGTGCTGTGTTTGGCTCTTTGATCTCGAAGTCAGAATGCCTCGGCCTCGAAAGAGAACAGTGTGGGTAACCAGAGAGGCTGGCTGCCTCTGCTTCTTGTGAGTTCACCACTTGTTCCTTGTGTTCAGCAGGCACTAATCTTTTCATAGTTTTTCCTGCAAAATAGCAAAATGGAAATAGCTTGTGCTCTCAGGCATAAAATTAAAACTGCAGCATACTTAGATGATGACCTGTGATATTAGCTTTGAATCCATTAAGAGAGTGTGGATACCCTTGAGCTGTACCTAGAGACCTGTATTCAGGTACCTCTTTAAAAAAAATGTAGCGGCCTCATTTTATAAAACTCCACTAATGAGGTTGTGCTAGACTCCCTCGTTAATCTCATTCGCTGGCTTGGAAAAGACCCAGGAGCCGACACAGCACTTCCTGTCTTTGCTGCTGTAACCTAGGTGACACTGGGCTAGAAGAAGTCCCAAAAGGCCCAGCGGCATAGTCCATTCGAGCTGCTATAACAAAATGCCATAGATTGGGTGGTTTATAAACCACAGAAATTAATTTCTTACAGTTCTGGAAACTGGGAAGTCCAAGATCAAGGTGGCATTCAATTTGACATCTAGGGACAGCTCCCTTCCTGGTTCATAGACAGCCGTCTTCTCACTGTGTCATGGTAGAAGGGCGGTGGAATTTGTCTGTGGTCTTTTTTCTGGGAGCAGTAATTCCACTCGTGAGGCTTTCCCCTTATGACCTACTTACCTCCCAAGGACTCACCTCCAAACAGCATCACACTGGACGTTAGGATTTAACCTCTGAATTGAGGAAGGGCACACTCAGTTTATAACATTAATGTATAAGCAAAGGAAAGTAAGCACCGAGAGGGAACACTAATCTAAATGACCTGGCATACAAGATATAGGTAACCAGTCTTGCTGTGAAGTTCATCAGATGGACAGACACCTCCTTGCCATGCCCTCACAACTTGTTGAAGCAGAGGTCATTTTTAATTCCTACAACTCAAGGGGACCTCGTCCAGATCCTAGTCAGAAAAGTTCAAAGGGCCCCCAGAATTCCTGCCCTTTCCCTCCATCTTCCAAGTTCTGTTTTTCTCTTAAAAGTTCAGTCTCCTACTCAGATGTCTAGGTCAGGACTGCTCACTTGAGTGGAGGCCACGAATACTCTGCACAATATCACATCATAATCATGTTGCTAAAAATAGCACAGGACAATATTCACTGAATGATGCACACACAGGGGAACCAAATCTTTTAGTTCCAGAATGTAGTACCGGCAGAGGGGACCAAAACTGTAAGGGCGTAAAATAGCCAATTAAGGAGGTAATTAATGGGTGGCTGGTGACAATGCACATTTCCTAGAACTGCAGAAGAAGAGGCCAGATCAGATCATGAAGAGCCCATGTGCCAACCAAAGTTGTGATGGTCCAACACTCTCCAGATATACAACTGTGTGCACCATTTAATTGCTTTTTAATGTGGGATGTGAAATCTGCAAACGATCAGAGGATCAGAACTGTGCTTCCAGAACACAAATCTACTGGAACGAAAACACTTTTCTTACCCATAAATAAGCACATGACTCAGTAATGATATGGGTGTGACTTGTTTTCACTTAGATATTGATCAGATTATCTTATCGGTGCTAGCAGATTAGAAAATGACTTATTTCAATTGGAATATTTATTCAGGAGTTCTTTATATTTTTCAAACTTGATACAGTGCCCAAAATTTTTGCAAATATTTTTAAAACCACAAAAGAATACTAGTTGTCAATTTATTTTTCTTTTTTAAATGTGTTATTTCTATTTCTTTTTAAAGAAAAAGTGCTGATTCTATTACTTACCTCTCCTTTTCATCATCAAAGCAGATAAAAGGGCAAGGAGCCCTTGACATGTCCTCATCTATAAACCTGGATTTCTTGTTTTTGGGGTTTGGGGGCTTGGGGGGTCTTTGTCATTGTCGTTTGTTTGTTTTGTTTTGTTTTTACTTTTTAATGGTGTCTGTCTTCCCACGGGCCTGGGAGATCTATGAGGAGAAGAGCACAGTATTCACCATTAGATATTTAGGGTGGGCACCAGAATTCATTTCCGAGTGCTGCTGAAATAAAAAGTGCCACAAACTGGGTGGCTTAAAAGAACGGAACTTATTTTCTCACAGTTCTGAGAGCTAAAAGTTAAACTCAAGGCATTGGTGATGCCACATGCCCTCTGAAGTCTCTAGAGAAGGCTCCTCCTTCCTAGCTTCTTCCAGCTTCTGGTGGTCCCAGGAAGTCCTTGCCTTACATATGCATCACTCCAGTCTTGGCCGCCATCTTTACTTAGTGTTCTCCCTGGGTCCATCTTCTTTTAAGGACATCCATTATATTGGGCTGGGGGCCCACTCTACCCCAGTATGACCTGATCTTAACATATACAACAACCCTATTTTCAAATAAGGTCACATTCTAAAGTACTGTGGGTTAGGACTTCAATATATTGGGTGTGGGGGCACAATTCACCCCATAACAATACCCATAAGTATTAGTTAAATGAACAAGTAAGATGATTCTTGAACTGATATTTCTCATCATTCTGATGGGATTGACTGTAATGTATTCTATATGTGATAAAAAGAGCTTCAACCCAAAACCAAGATAAAAACATACATATATATATATATATAGAGAGAGAGAGAGATGTATATATATCTACATATAGATATATATATGGTACCTGAGTTTTGTTACCATTTCAGATCAATACAGGTCCTATACTTAGCAACTTAAAAGAAACCAGAACAGACTTAAACACAATATTCTTTATTTGTTTTAGTTTTTAAATTTATAGATTTATAGTCATACGTAGTAGTTGGGTCCATCCTGACAGTCACCCGTGCACCCATGCATGGAATTTCAGTTCATGATCTCCCCTCTTTCCCTTCCTCCTTTTCCCCATCCTCCCTCCTCTCTCCTGTTCTCCTTCCTCTATGCTACTAGACTTACTTTCACTCAATTATTTATTTATTCTTGATTGATTCTTTCTACCTATGCATAAAGGTGAAGTTTACTGTGATATATTTATCTATGCACATAACTTGATTTTTAAGACCTCATTCTGCTTTATATCCCTCCATCCCTTACCCATCCCTCCACTCTGCCTCTCAATCCCCTTCTTCTACATTACTGATATTCCCTATGTCTTTGTGTTATCCTAGTCTTTTCTCCCCCTTTCCTTTATTTTACTCTAGCTTCCACATAAAAGAGAAAACATTCAACCTTTGAATTTCTGATTTTGGCTTATTTCACTTAGCATAATATTCTCCATCTTCTAGGAATGCTTACCTTTGTCATCACCTCACTGTCTGAGGAATGTGTCAAAGGAGGAATAATGTTCCTACTTGTATTCTTTAGGATCAGATGCAGAAGGAAATATTCTGTCAGGAAAAGGAAAAGGGCCTCCTGCTATAAGGTGTGGTGGAATTAAAAAATAATTACTGACCAGATCAGTATCAAGTATTTTAATACTTAAATCATTTTATATATTAACATCTTAGGATAGTACACATTTTCCCATCAGCCTTGCCTTGTCATTGTTTAGATTATAATTAGTTTGTAAGGGTGGCGAATGAAGATGGAGGTTAAGAGCTCTGAAGCCAGTTCCTCCACTTATTAGCTGCATGAACTTTTGCCACTTAACTTCTCTGTGCCTCAGTTTCCTCATCTGTGTTATGGAGATGATAGCAATACCTTACCATGCCTACCACTCGGCTGCTGTGAAGATGGATGAGGTGGTTGTGTAAAGCACATAGAAACATACTGGCTGCATGGCAAGGAGTCAGTAAATGCTAGCAACTATTTTTATTATATACTAACCAATTGTCTTCCACAATATGCATTATGTTTTCTAAGCCTGTGCAAACTGAGTGTCATGTAGATACTATAGCCACTACTAAAACATAGCCTCTGCATCACAATACCAGGACTTAGGTTGTACATCAGAGCTACAGTAACAAAACGGCCTAGTATTGGCACCAAAGCAGACATGTAAACCAATCATACAGAATAGAAGACACAGAGACAAACCCATGTGTATACACTTATCTCGTACTAGGCAAAGATGCCATAAACATACATTGAAGATAAGACAGCCTCTTCAACAAATGGTGCCAGGAAAACTGGAAATCCACATGTAGCAAAATGAAATTAAACCCCTATTTCTTATCCTGCATAAAACTCAATTCAAAGTGGATCAAGGACCTAGGCATTAGACCAGAGACCCTGCATCTACCAGAAGGAAAAGTAGGCCCAACTCTCCATCATCTCAGCTTAGGAACCAACTTCCTCAAAATTATGCCTAAAATACAAGAAGAAAAATCAAGACTCAGTAAGTGGGATGGTATCAAACTAAAAAGCTTCTTCACAGCAAAGGAAACCATTAAGAGTGAAGAGAGAGCCTACAGAATGGAGAAAATCTTTGCCACCTGCATCTCAGATGGAGTATTCATCTCCAGGGTATATAAAGAACTCAAAACACTTAACATCAAAAAAACAAATAAATAACCCAGTCAATAAATGGACAAAGGTACTGAACAAACACTTCACAAAAGAAGAAATACGAATGTCAACAAATAAATGAAAAAATGCTCAACATCTCTATAAAATTAGAGAAATGCAAATTAAAACTACACTGAGATTCCATCTCACTCCAGTCAGAATAGCAATTATCAAGAATAAAAGTAACAATAAATGTTGACGAGGATGTGGGTAAAGAGGTACATTCATACATTGCTGGTGGGACTACACATTCATGCAACCATTCTGGAAAGCAGTGTGGACATTCCTCAGAACACTTGGAATGGAACCACCATTTGACCCAGTTATCCCACTCCTCAGCATATACCCAAAGGACTTAAAATCAGTATACCACAGTGATGTGGTCACATCAATGTTTATAGCAGCTCAATTCACAATAGCTAAGCTATGGAACCAACCTAGGTACCCTTCAACTAATGAATGGATAAAGAAAAATGTGGCATATATACACAATGGAATATTACTCAGCCATAAAGAAGAATGAAATTATGGCATTTGCCAATAAATGACTGGATCTGGAGGCTATCATGCTAAGTGAAATAAGCCATTCCCCCAAATCCAAAGGCCAAATGTTCCTTCTGATATGCAGATGCTAACACACAATAAGTGGGGAGAGGGAAAGAACAGAATTTCGTTGGATTAGACAAAGGGGAATGAAGGGAAGGGAGGAAGAATGGGAATAGGAAAGATAGGAGAAAAAATCAGACATAACTTTCCTATGTTCATATATGATTATAAGACCTGTGAAACTCCACATCATGCACAATCACAAGAATGGGGCCCTAATTAGAGTGTTGTACTCCATGTAAATATAATATGTTAAAATTTATTCTACTGTCATGTCATTTATTCTACTGTCATATAACTAAAAAGAACTAACTTAAAAATATGGAAAAAAAACTGCTTTTAGCCTGTCATTTTTAATTGTACCTAAAGACCTCACATGTTCTTCTGAAAAGAGAGCAAGTCATCCAGGTAAGAATCCTTGTAACACTTCTTTGCAGGAAGGTCAAACTTCACTGTAATAGGAATCATATATTTCCATTGACCAGAGACAAATAATTAAATTTCATAATTAATAAATTTATGGTCAGGTACAGTGGGGCATGTCAATAATTCCAGCAATGCAAGAGGATGGCAAGTTCAAAGCCAGTCTCAGCAACTTAGTGATGCCCTAAGCAACTTAGCCAGAATCTGTCTCAAACAAAATACAGAAAGTGCTTGGGATGTTGTTCAGTAGTTAAGTTCCTCTGGCTTCAATTCCTGGTACAAAAAAATTATATAAAAGGTTAAACTGATTCAGATAGACAATTTACTACCAACCCACAGCAATTGATCAATATCTATTTCTGGAAAAAAAAAATTTGTATGAGCAGAGAAGCAAGATGTACTGTGCCTGTATCAAGAAAGATGACTAACACAGTTTAATTTGCTCTGATAAAAAAAAAAGTGGTTCAGAAACCAACAGACCATACCATAACAAGGAACGTATTTTGTATTCTGGGGAGATTTAGAGATAAGATATGACCTACTTTGCTCATGAAAGGACTGCTCCTGGATAATGCTTTGATTTCTTGACAAGGCGATGATCCCAAACTGATATCTTTTCTGCCTATGAAATAAAAAAAAAATGTCAATCCAAAGACAGAATCTGCAGGATGATAAAGGCTTCAGTACTCTTTCTACAGAAATAGTGTACAAACCAGTAACATCCACTTTAAGGTGCATTTCTGTTAAAGGTGTTTGCTACTCTGAAACCTTGGCAGTGTACTCACAATGGGCTTAACTAAGAATTCATCTTTTTCAAAAAAATCAAAAAGTTATTGCTGGGATCCTTACTCTCTACTAAAAGGATGATAAGTCTCTAGTTTTCTCACTGGATTTTTATTTTCTTCATAAAGATAAAATGGAACATTTTTTGATGTTTGTTTTGGTACTAGGCATTGAACCCAGGGACACTCTTCCACTGAGCCACATCCCCCACCCTTGTTTCTATTTTTTATTTTGAGACAGGGTCTTGCTAAATTGCCAAGTCTGGCCTCCAACTTGCTGTCCTCCTACTTCAGGCTCCCAAGTCACTGGGATTAGAGGTGTGCACTACCACATCCAGTAAATCAAACTACTAAAAGGATTTTTTTTTTCAAAACTATTCAAGCAGGAGTCATTTATAACATTCGTAAATATTCTTGGGAATGGAGGGGTCAATTTTTCTCCTCAAATTCAATCTGTTTTGATTGTTTGTTTGTTTTAACAATTGATCTCCCTTAGTTTCTTTTGTTTTTAGATTCTTTATTGTATTTGTTCTCTATTGCTGTGTAACAGATTACCTCAAATTTAGTAGCTTAAAACAACATATTAAAAAAAAAAAAAAACAACATATTATCTCACATGGTTTCTGAGGGTCAAGAGTCCAAAAATAGCTCAGCCAAGTGGTTGTGACTGAGGGTCTTTACAGCAAAGAGGAAGGCTGGGCCTGCCATGACTGAAGGCAGGACTGGGACCAGAGGATCTGCTTCAGTGCTCATTAATATGTTCTTGGCAGGAGGCTTCACCCAGTACTTCACCAGCTGTCAGATGTTTCAGTTACTTACCATGTAGGCCTCTCCATAGGGCTACTTACAAGGTCAGTAGACTTTTCTCAGAACAAATGATACAAGAGAAGACAAGATAAGAGGCCACAGCACCTTTTATAACCTAACCTCAGACATATTCCTGACATATTCTATTGGTCACACAGACCAACCAAGTATGATGTGGGAGGGAACTATACAGGCTGTGAGTGCCAGAAGGAAGGGATTATTGGAAGCCACCTCAGAGGCTCGCTCTGTGACAGATATGATTTACCCATAATATAGAAGTGAGGGGGAGATATATATACAGTTTACAAATTTATAATGAAATATATTTTCTTTTAAAAAATACAATAGCATGATAAGAAAATCATTTAATGTTTTAAGGTTATTATTGCAATATTCATTCTCTTTAACCCCATTATTACCAGTTTGGTAGCATTTAGAATTTTGATAGTTGGCATAGAATTTGTAAAGGACCATTTAACTATAAAACATTAATCAAAATGTGCATTGATCAATGAACACTTCAGAAGAGCAAAATTACTCTATTTCCTCATGACATCAATCAAATTAAATTACAATGAGCAATCTATTCCTTTTATTTCAAGTTTTTTCTTAAAACCTTTTGGACTATATAAAGGCATGTAGAGTATCTTTAGAGTCTGTCAATTATTTATGTATATTAAAAGACAAGTAGAAACTGGTTGTATAGCAGATAATATTAGTATAAACATTGAGAAAAAATACGCCTAGACTCTAATGTCTAAGATTACTCTTGATTTATAACTCCAAACTCATGTTACCACAAACCAGAATATTCTGTTTTCTTATCAGGTCTGTAAATGTTTTGACAAAGTCTTTCATCATTGATATTATAATGCACTATCTAAATTATATTTATTATAAGATGCTAACCATTCTGCACATGTTGGGGCCATCTAAAAATGTAGAACCACAGCATTTTAGATCTGTAAAGATCCTTGGAGGTTTTTTATGTTAAGAGCATTTTCTTTTTTGTAAAGGTTGGGAAACATTAAAATCAATGGTACTGCCTTCTCAGTTCCCTGTTTTGTCTTAAAAACTGATTAAAATTAAGGACCTAGTAATACCATAGAGCAATATTAAATCACTGGTAATTATTCTCTATATATAATTTCTAGAAAAATGCCAATATCAGTTGATACACAATGGTTCCAAGAGTTAGAAGAATGGAAATCAAATACAGATGTGGGCAGACTGTCCTTCTGAGATTCTCCTGTTCTTTCCACGCAAGTAACTACACTTGCATTGTATGGCAATGATCAGTCCGTAGTCTTTCTCTTTGAGTATTTAACTTTCTTCTTAAAAATAAACCTGAGATACTTTTTAAATGATCAAGGTGGAGCATAGAGGTCATTACAAATATAGCACATGCAAACACACACGAACACACCTCAAACCTAGGTTAAAGAGCTTATTTTGCTTAGAATCAGGGTCATATTACAAAGTTTAATTCTAAAACAAATGATTTTTTTCTTTCTTTTTATTTGGCTTGTGATAATACGATGTATCACATAAAGCTAATTTTAGCCAAGGATTACCCCAAGCATTAAGCTAATTCCTTTCTCTAACATTAGTCCCAGCTAATTTACACAGGAATTATGGGACTTAGCCAAGAATGAACCAGCCTTCAGTGACTGAGCTAAATTTTATTTCCTGGGTTTGATTTGCAATATCAAAATTTGATATTTTCCAAGTTCATTGACTGGAATATGCATATTTATGATGGGATAAGTTCTTCATAAAATTTGATTGGTACTTTGTAATCTTTCCAATATTTTAAATTATCATTTTGATTCTTTACATGTTACCATGAAACTTTTTCATTTACTCTAAATCAAGGACCATCTTTGGACTGGGGTTGTGTGGCCCAGTGGCAAGTACTTGTCCAGCATGTTTGAGATCCTCAGTTTGATCCTCAGCACCATAAAAATAAATAAATAATTTTAAAATATCATCCATTTTCCTTTTCTAATTTTCTTGTTAGTCTTTCAATTCTTTATCATTTCTTTCAAAGGATTTCTACAAATTAATCCTCTAAGATAGTTTTTTTAGAGCTCAGTTATATGAATTTTTTTTTTTTTTTGTACTGGAGATCAAACCCAGGAGGGCATTGCCCCTGAGCTACACCTCCAACCCTTTTTATTTTTTATTTTTTATTTTGAGACAGGCTCTCTCAAAGTTGCCTTGAACTTGAGATCCTCTTGCCACAGCCTCCTGAATCCCTGGGATTACTTCACCCAGTCATTGACTCCTTTTCTGTTGCTTTATTATATACTTTAATAAAACCACTCAAACTCCAACCTCCTAGCTCTGGCTTTTCAGGAGCATCTATCCTAAATTTTATTTCTTTTTTTATATTTCTGTTTTTTATCATCACATATTTTAAAACAAATTTTATTTCAATAAAACTTCAGCTGTAAGAATATAAAGAACAATCTGCCAGGCTTCTCAATAATATCTAAATTTGAATAGCTCCCACGTGAGATTCACAACACTTCAACGCACTTTTTTATTTTGTTCTCAAAAACAGGCCTCCAACCTGTGAGGTGAATGAGGAATTATTATCCCCATTTCACAGAGGAGAGGCCTGGAGCCTGGTCAGGCAGGGCCTGATGTTGTGTCCTTCCACAGCCCAGAGCTCCTTCAGTTTGCAGGGCATGTGCAGAGTCAAAGGTGGAAAATGGGGAGGGGTTGTGTGCTGAGTGTAGCTTTCTGCACAGGTCCCTAGATTTATTTCTGTCTCTACAGAGGGTTGTTGTTGTTGTTGTTGTTGTTGTTATCTGCTAGTGCCTAACAAACTACCCCAAAACTTACTGATTTCAAATATCATTTTGTTGTTTCTCACAATTCTGGGGGTCAACTGGACTTATCTGGGCAGTTCCTTTGTCGGTCTCATGGGGAGTCTTATGTAGCTTCAGTCTATGACATATAGGACTAGAATAACCCAGAACTTCATTCTGGCCCCTTACTTGGAAGGCTGAGCTCAGCTGGAACACTGGGACAACTTGACCTCTCCTCCTCATGACCTCTTCACAGGATCTCTCCAGCAGGTTAGCTGTTGTCTTACATGGCAACCTAAAGCTTTCAAAAAGGGCAAAATGGAAAGTTCCAGGCTGCCTCACAGCTTAGACCAGAGTTGCTTCTGCCACATGCTCTGTGTTGAAGTGCATCACAGAGGCAGCTCAGGTTCAGATTGGGAGGAAATACACAGGGCACAAGTAGTGGAAGATGCCGTCCATGGGGCCATTTTTAGAGTTCCGCTGCTACGGGATTAAGTTTTCCTTTTCCTGCACTAAGACCTCAATTCCTCTCTACTCCTGCTTTTTCAGTTCCCTGTGTCTCTGGTGGTTTACCTAAACCTACAAATATCACCTTCTTATCCATAAACATGAAGAACGTCCTACAGTGGAATCCACCAGAAGGTCTGCAAGGCGTGGAAGTTAGGTACACTGTGCAGTACTTCATGTAAGTTGGTCCTTCTCCTCTGGGCTAGTTTTAAACCCAAAACTCAGACTCCTGTTAATTTTACAAAGATAAAGCGTCTGTGATATTAAATAGGTTTTTGAAAAAGATACCTTTTTGATATCACTGTGTGTTTTGTTATATTAAATTAAAAAATGGTTGTTTCACGGAGACAGAAGCATTGGATGCTCAGGCAAGGCGCAGTTATTTAAATGGAGAAAAGGAGTTGGTCAAACATGATTCTCTGGCTAAGCAAGCAAGGCAGTACCTCATCCTGAAATTTATGAATGTGTTGGGATTATAGACATTCTTAGACTTAATGAAACTAAGTCCAAATTTTGTGCAATCAGTTATTCGTATTAAAAATAATGATGAGTGGATAATTTTACTTTCTGTCTCCCCTTTAAAACTCATTGCAAGGATGAAAGAATGCAGAACACAGAGGCACCTGCGTCTTCAGAGTGACAAAGGAAATGGTCACAACCCCAGACCACAAACTATAAAGTGACTACTTTATAAAAATCTTATGAATGATGAAATCTAATTTCTGTTTATTCAAATATCTAATTGTCCTTCTGTTTATATTAAGCACAACAAGATGTCCAGAATCATGTACTCCATATGTCTTAGGGTAATGGTTTTCAGGGTGATTTATTTCTCTCTTGATTATAGTTTTCTGATTTTTATAATGGTTTGAATTTTTTTAAAAAGAAATGTCACGTTTACAAAAAGATCATTTACATCTTTGAAAACAATATTCTTATCACCAAAATCAGTGAAAGACTTCAGTAGCTATTCACAATGACTTCCTTTATCTAGAATCCCAGTCTCACCCTTCATTTACCTAGAGTCAGTCTCATTCTGTGGAGTGTTATTTGCTGGTGTGTTAGGAAAGAGGAAGAGACTCCAACTTTGTAAACAGAAATAGCTCATGAGCATGCTCTTGCTTTCTTTTCCATTAGGTGGAGCAAAGAGCTTGCTCTGTCTCATATTTTTATGTGTTTCAAAGAAAGGACTTTAAAAATAGGCAGGCTCATTACTGCTCTTATGAGAGCAGATAATTTAGATTGTGCAAGAATAGTTAAAAGGAAGCTTGCCGATTCAGAGTTCTGACATGTCCATGCAGGTGGGAATGGACAGGATTACCAGGCAGGTATTCCATTGCCAGGAATACAGAGCTGCTGCAGTCAGTCTTCAGTTCATGGCCAGGCTGTGAACCCACTGGGGTAGCCTTGAGTGGCTTACATACTTGGATACTCTTTTTTTGCGGTGATGGAGTTTGAACCCAGGGCCTTGTGCTTGCAAGCAAGCACTCTACCAACTGGGCTATATCCCCAGCCCTACTTGGATACTTTTGAGTGAACTTTGTTCCCAAGGTAAATTTTTAACAAAAATTTAAACTATATCCACCAAAAACTTTTAATGCTGAAATTAGAGTGTCACGCTAAAAACACAGAATTTGATATCAGGGAAAAGTGATTCAAATCTGAGATGTGCCTTTTATTAGTCATGTGAACTTAAATGGATTCCTTCATCTTGCTGAGCTTCAATTTCCTTACCCGTAAAATGGGATAAAAAGAATGGCACCTACGTCTTATGATTGTTATTATGATTCAATGAGATGAGTTGTTCAAGTCCTGAGCATGGGTCTCAGCACATAATAGGCTCTTGTGGATGTTTCCAGCTATTACTGAAGACACTGAGGGCCCCACGTAAATTTTTGCCATGGATAAATATCATTAATAGAATATTTGCTGAATGATTAATTTTACATCTTTCATTGAGAATCCAGTAAAGAATATTTTTCTCCTTCATCAGCATCTGTCATGGAAAGGTGCCTTGCCTTGGCAGAGTGAAGAGCTGCAGGAGGGAGGGTCAAATAGGCAAAGCCAATATTTTTCAAACCACAAGTCAAGACCTGTTCGTGGGTCAAGAAATCAATTTTGGGCCACATAACTAGCATTACCCTTAATGGAATGGGGTGATGTGATACATGGAATGGAAGAGAACTGAATACATGGTATGTAGTGAAGTTTTGGTATTATCCTATAAAACTCTTGTTTTTGTGTGTTAGATATGTATGCTTTCTGATCTGGATAACAATGTAAAATACATCTCTTGAAAGAGTGGATCATAGTCAAAATGTTTGAGAGTTAGGCAATTTTAATCTCTTAGATGGAGAAGTTGGCTCACAAGATCTGATGGTATTTCTAATGCTTTTTGGCAGGTATGGTACTCATGAAGCCAAAAACGTTTGCTTTGAGAAATCTGTCACCATATTCTGAAAAGGAAAGACCTCCTTAATCCTTGGCAATACTTGATAAAGTTGCCAGATCCTCCTTATCAAGATACACTCTTCCCTTGACTTTCGTGATGTCTGTTTTTCCTCATCTCTATTTAGCTGTTATTTCCAAGTTTACTTTGAACCCACCCTTCAAATCTTAATGCTCCCAAAGTTTTATGCTAAACGTTGCTTTGCATCCATGAATGAGTTCATTCACGCCTACTCCTTCAACGAGCAGACTTAGGCCATTGATTCCAAACTCTCTACCTCCCGCTACACCTCTCTGCAGAACCACATTGCCTCCCAGGCATCTGCATTTAGATTGCTCTTACGTAATTCAAACTCAGCATTGCAACACTGAATTCATTATCTTTCCCTCTTTCTAGCCCTGCCATCCCTATTTCCCAAGCCCGCCCTTCTTTAGTGTTCCTTGTCATGGTGTTACCACTATTCCATCCACCCAATCTTTTATTTCGCATGCACTCAATCAACAAGTCCTGTCTCCTCTTATTTCTTGCCTTCATTATGTCCTCACTCATTCCACGGTCACCATCTTGTCCAAGACACCTGCATCTTCTACCTCAACTACTGCAGTATCATCTCCACTGCTCCCAGGCTGCCACTCCTAACCCATGACATTCTCCACACCACCAGCAGAGTTGCTTTCTACTCCACACCTCTCTCTTGTCCCTGTCTTTATCCTCTTCAGTACCTTCCCATGCATGCCTATCTCTTCCACTGGCTCACCATATTTTACTTAAACCCTTTGTATCTCAGTCTCTCCCACCAAAAAGTGCTAAAAATATTTCCCCCACCCTATTTGCTATGGATGTTGTTTTTTTAATAAAAGAATAGAAAACCATTATGAACAACCTAATCAGTATCATCATCATCATCATCATCATCATCATCATCAGTATAATTATTGAAAATTCAGATTTTGGTACACACTCCAAACTAGTGAGTTTTCACCAACATTCTAGAAGACTAGGAGATTTTTAAATTTTATGAGAACGTCAAGGTAATTTTTCTTCCAAGAAAAAAATTTACTAACTTTTCTTAAAACAACCCATCAAACTGATCTCATCTACAGAGTGGACTAAAACCTCAGATAATAACTAGAAGAATTGGTCACACAATATGTAAGTTTTACTGTAGCTGAAGATTAAAAATAAAATACATGCTTTCAAAATGTACTATCCACATTATAATTCACAGAAAAGAAAGGTGATTACAGAAACTCTGACTCATGTTCCTGACAGCTAATGAAAAAATTGCCAGCAGCAAAAGTGGATTCTTTTTTATCTCAATGACAGGCACTTTTGTTTTTCTGAAGAGAAGGTCTTCCATTCAATTTTATATAATGACTGTTCTTTTTTTTTTTAATTGTAAAGCATAGAGGGCACCTCATTATTAATTCATAGTTTCCCTCTCAACAGATATGGGCAAAAGAAATGGCTGAACAAATCCGAATGTAGAAATATCAATAGGACCTACTGTGATCTTTCTGCTGAAACTTCTGACTATGAACACCAATATTATGCCAAAGTTAAGGCCATTTGGGAAACAAATTGTTCCAAATGGGCTGAAACTGGACGATTCTATCCTTTCTTAGAAAGTAAGTAATGCAATCACTGGTTAAACATGTATTAATATCACATTACTCTGCCTTCTTGGTTTGACTTTTCAGCCCCATAGACCACATTGCCCCAGAGGAAAGGCTCTCTTCTGCTGCATCAGGTTGAGTGACCAGGCCAAGGTGTTTACCTTGCTGGGCACAGAGTCACAACCATAGAGTAAAAACTTTGGTCAAGGGTTTGCTAACATCTCTTCCAGATCCAAAATTAAGGCAGGTGCTAATAATATCAAATTTTGGTTTTGTTTTATCATTTAGTGGAAGCTATGAAATTTGAGAAACAACTAACAAATTCTTTTGAATGCTGTAAATTAATGAACCATTGATATGTGTCCAGGAGATTGATTGACGTACCCTGGTCACTCAACTAAGTCTCTCCCCTTGTCATAAACTTGGTAGTGTGGTGATGTCATTTCAAGGTGTGACTCAGAATTAAGGCAACATCTTCCTGGTATTTGCTTTTATAATTTTGCTTTCTCCTGATCTGTGGCTGACTCAGCCATGAAGAACTAACATGGGGCCGCCATGATGAATCCTGCAAGTTCTCTGGAGGCCCACAGAGCTGGTACCATTCCCAGTGCTCTGAAAATCAGAGGTTGGCAAACTACAGTCCTTGGGCCAGATCCAGCCCTTTCTTTCTATTTTTCTACAGGTGCTAAGAATGATATTTATATTTTTAAATAATTTTTAAAAATCAAAATGAAGCTGGGTGAGGTGGCCCACACCTGGAATCCCAGTGACTTTGGAGGATGAGGCAGGAGGATCTCAAATAGAAAGCCAGCCTCTGCAACTTAGCAAGGCCCTGACTCGAAATAAAAAACAAAAAGAACTGGGAATGTGGCTTAGTGGTAGAGTGCCCCTGGGTTCAATCCCCAATACTGGGGGAAAAAAATCAAAAGAAGAATATTTTGTGACAGAAGTCATGCTCATTTGTTTACATAGTTACCTATGACTGCTTTTGTGCTACAAGAAGAGTAGAATTGTTGCAAAAGAGAGCCTGTGGACCATGGGATCTGATATTTCCTTTCTGGACCTTTTTGATAAAAGTTCATTGATCTCTGTTGGTGAGCATCCTAATTGTTACCTCTGATTTTTCCACTTATCAAATCATGTTAGTGTTATTTGTCACCATTTTTGAAGTCACAGCGATGTTGCAAACACTTTTGATTCATTTATCATCATCAAGTACTTTTTATCCATGTGCCTAAAACTAAGTAAATACAGTGCCCCAGATTGCCGTTTTAACTTTGTGTCAAGGTGTGTGAAATGATTCTTTCAAGCTCTGATGTACCGCCTTAGCACATTCTGTGGCATCTCCTATAGGAGGCGGGTTTAGGTCTTTGATGGAAGTAGGATTATACTGTAGCTTTATATAAGGTGATTTTTTTTTTACATTTGAAGACGATAATACCCTTTCTGCTCCCCTTTAAGCACAAATTGGCCCACCAGAGGTTGCCCTAACCACGGACGAAAAGTCTATTTCTATTGTCCTGACGGCTCCAGAGAAATGGAAGAGAAATCCAGAAGACAGAACAGTCTCCATGCAACAAATATACTCCAATCTCAAGTACAATGTGTCCGTGTACAACACCAAATCGAAAAGAAAGGTGAGCCTGAAATGGAATGGGGCATATAATCTATGTACCACTTTCTGCAGTTAATGTGGAACAAGCAGCTCTAGTTCTTTCTCTCTGTGTGAGAATAAGGGAAATGTGCTATTGAAAAGAGATGCACGAAGCCAGGTATGGTGGCACATGCCTGTAATCCCAATGGCTGGAGAGGCTGAGGCAGGAGGAGTCCAAGTTCAAAGCCAGTCTCAGCAATTTAATGAGGCCCTAAGCAACTCAGTGAGATCTCGTCTCTAAATAAAATATAAAAAAGGGCTGGAGATGTGGCTCAGTAATTAAGCACCCCTGGGTTCAATCCCCAATAGCAAAAAGAAAAAAAAAAAGATACATGATACAAGATACAGTTGAAGCTGATATGTAGAAAATTCAGAGCTGATCCGTTCCCAGTGCCTGACACTGCCTTGGAGTATAGAACCACTGTGCACTTCCCTTGATGAAGAGCGTTTACTTACATGTCATCTGTTAGTCACTCTCCAGGAAGGATTATTAAAAAAAAAAAAAAAAAAAAAAAAGCAAGAACACAGGACAAAGTTAAGTAAGAAATCCATGGCCCTGTGTTATTATTTAAAATTGTTCCCAGAATTGGTCCAGTTCCTAACCATGCTTTGCTGAGCTAAAAAATAAATAAATAAAAGGATATTTTGAAATTCTTCCTGAAAAAATAAAAACATATATTGATACTAATGGATCAACTAGCAGCACAGTCTTCTATTTCCGTCTGGAGTTGTCTGGTAGTCCCAGAACCTTTGCCTTTAACTGCTGTTTGCAACTTCCTGCCCTAGTGGTCCCAGTGTGTCACCAACCACACCCTGGTGCTCAGCTGGTTGGAGCCAGACACCCTGTACTGCGTCCACGTGGAGTCCTTTGTCCCAGGGCCCCCTCGCCTCATGCAGCCTTCCCAGAAGCAGTGTGTCCGTACTTTAGAAGGTAAGCTTCAAAAAAAAATTCTCAGCTAGTTTGATGAAGGAGATCTGATAAGGCTAGAAGGAAGTATGGCAGCTTAGGCAAGATTCTGACGAATCCATGTCCAAGAAAAGCAGGTCGAGGCAAAGGCAGAAACTTCTATCACCTGAAATACATCAAACTGCCTGAGACTGCCACGGAGCTTGGCCAGTGTTAGGGAATGTTGTCACCACCCCCAGGAGCCCTGAGCACAGGTCCACTGCCAACAATCCTCTGGGGCCACACAGCTTCCTACCTTGGGAAATAACCTTAAAGAAAGTTCACACACATCCTTCTTCTTTTTTAAAGTCATAATCACTCTGATCAACAGAAGTTCAGTGGTCTTCAAGAGCATAAGACAGTTTTATTGCCAGAAACAAAGCATCATCCTGAAAATACTTTAAAAACAGAATTGTTTTTGCTCCCCCTTGGGAATACAAATTACAGGATTTTCAAGTTGTGCTCCAATTCCACTTAGCTGCATGAAGGGATGGGATGAGCAAATCAGTTATTACTCCCCTGCTCTTAGAGTTGGCTTCTCTCTCTCCTTTGTCTCTTTCTCGAATTTGCTGAGCAGGACTGCCAGGGAACTCTGGTTGAAGGTATTTGCTCCTATTAGGAGACTTGGAGTTCTGAGCAAGGCATTGTTTGATCTTTCTGTCTGCAAGGTGAAAGGAGCGTCATCTCCAACCCTGAATAAATTCTAAAGCTTGCCAGCATGGAATGCCTCCTTACCCATAATTCTTCACTTCTCCCTTAACAAACACTCTCACTTTGTTCAAAGCCTTGATCTAGCTATCTCCAGCTATGAATAGGAATCCAGAGTCCCCCTTTTCCTCTTCTCTCCTCCCTCCCATCTTCCAAGATGAAACTGTCCTAAGGAAAAAAGGGGAATATTGTGAAGATATATGAAAATAAAAAAAAAATTATTGTCGAATTCCTGTACTTCTCATACATTTTTCTTTAAAATGAAAAGTCCCCTACCATATTCTAAATAAAACTAAAATGCCAAGCAAGCAAAGAGCAAAACAAAGCAGATTGAAGAAATCATTTTCGTATTTGGAAAGAATGCTGTGTTTACTCACAGCTTGATCAGTGCCAAGTGGTGGGATGAATTTCCAGTGGAAATCATTTACTCACTTGGCACAACCAAAGCAGCTAATGCACAGATTAAATTAAATACTTCCCAGTGAACAGATGGCGCCCACTTTCTCACCAGTGTAGGAAAAGGAACAAAACAATGGGGCACCATTACTGATTCTGAACTTCCCCAACATCTCAACTCTTAGATCACTGGAGATACCTTTTCAAAACACTACTTTCTTTCTAAAAATCAGTATTAGCTCTTTGGGGGTTATTCTTTGAAAAATATTCCTGCTCTCCACAATCCCCCAACCCCAAAATACAGATGCAGGTGATCAGGTTTATTGTAGCAAACATGCTAGTGCACACCAAATACCCTCAGTCATTGTTGTCATGACTCCTCTTAATTAGGACAGGCTCAGTCCAGGGTTCCGGGGTTGTATAAGAGGGTAGGGCTGAGCTGGGCACAATGGTGCATGCTTGTAATCCCAGTGGCTCGGGAGGCTGAGGCAGGAGGATCTTGAGTTCAAAGTCAATCTCAGCAACTTAGCGAGGACCTAAGTAACTCAGTGAGACTCTGTCTCTAAATAAAATATAAAAGAGGGCTGGAGGTGTGGCTCAATGGTTAAGCACCCCTGTATTCAATTCCCATTACCAAAAAAAAGAAAGAGGACAGGGCTGAGCTGCAACCTAAAGTGGGGCAGGTGGCACTTAGACACCTGTACCATCTGCACCGAAGCCTTGACATGATACTGTGGGAGCTGAAGTTGAGTGTGCTCTTCTGGAACTGACGAGGGTGGAAGAGGCTGAGCTCCACCCCCCACTGGACTCTTCCCACTGGCTATTGTTGACCACTCTCACTTTCCACAACACATCTGTTTGCCATCTATAACTGGACAGTTCCCTGGACAGTGATGTTGCTGGTTTCTCTTAGGCCCAGGCATCAAGAGCATCCAACATTCAGATGAACTAGAATGCTCCCATGACATGACACTCGTACTGATTGTGTTACCGTGTGAGGAATGCTTTAGAACTTTTGCCATTTATGCTAAATTTATGTCCCTTTCCTACATCTATTTTAGTCAGAATTTTCCAGAGAAACAGAACCAATAGGATAGATAGATGGGTAGGCAGATAGATAATAGATAGTAAGAAGAAAAGAGGGAGAGAGAGACGGAGAGACAGACATTGATTCTGAGGAGTTGACTCATGAAATTATAGAAGCTGGTTAGTCCAAAATCTGTAGGGCAGGTGGCAGGCTAGAGACCCAGGGGAGAGTTGTTGCTGTTTGTGTCCAAAGGCAGTCTGCTGACAGAATTCCCTCTTCTTCCAGGCTCATCGGTTTGGTTTGGTTTGGTTTTAACTAAGGGCTTCAACTGAGTAGATGAGACCCATCCACATTATAGGGGATAATTTGCACAAAATCTACTGATTAAAATGTTAATCTCATCTAAAAACTGCCTTCAGAGAAATATCTAGAATAATGTTTTGCCAAATATCTGGATATTATGGCCTCTCCACATTGATGCATAAAATCCACCATCCTAATTTCCTATACCAGAGAAGCTTAACGTATATGCTAGATACGTCGGGGCCTTGTCATCAACTCCACAGTCTGATCAGTGGTGGGCTAGGACTGCTTTTCTTACAGTTCTTCACCAGCTCTTTTCATTCCTCTGTGGACTTTTGCTCATCCTAAGCCTACAGCACAATAAGACCTGGAGGGAGTTGCTGCCATTCCCAGTGCTCCTGCTCAGCCACCTTCCCACACACATGCCCAAGCTCCAGTCTACTCAGAAAGTCTGACCTACCAAGTGCAAGTTGGTTCTGTTAAACGCCTGCATGGCAGGGCCATACATTCATGCTCTCTACTGAATACATGGACAAGATTGAGCCAAATGAGTGGCAAGGGAAAGTGGGGCAGCTTCATGGGATCCTTGCAAGAGTTCTGCCATGTGGTTTGAAGAGCTGTGAGTTACCTGCAGTAAGACACACTGCCCTTCAAATACACAAGCCAGCATGAATCTCAGAGCCAGACAAGATGTTGGACTATCAGCTGATGTCAATTATTAACATATCCTGACTGTAAAGATGGGAGGCGAGTTCAGATGATTCCTTACGATCACCTATTGTCAGGAGACTGAGAATTCTGAAGCCCCTTGTAACATTTAGCTCAAGCTTCTCAATATAGAGGTGAAAAAACTGAGTCCCTGAATATAAATGATTTTCTCAAAGCATCTCCACATGGCCTGTGTTTTCCCATCACACAAAAATCACAACTATCCAATCCTTACCACCCCCCCTCATCTTTTGTAAACAGATCCGTCATCAGCACTGAAGGTTAAAATCATCTTCTGGTACGTTTTGCCCATATCTATAATCGTGTTTCTCTTTTCTGTGATTGGCTACTCCATCTACCGATATATCCACGTTGGCAAAGAGAAGCACCCAGCGAATTTGGTGAGTGCTTGGCACAGTCGCAGACCCTGTTATAAAATGCTCCAGGACAGAAATGGAAGTGCTAGAACAGATACGGTTACTCTAAGGGCAGAATGGATTTGAAGTTAAATAATTGATGAATTAAAAAGCACTTTCTATACTGGATTAGCTCGTGAACATAACCAAAATTCAAGATTCCTTTGCTTTAAAAAGATTTTGTATTTAACGACTAAATTAGACAAGGTCTTGGGATGCACAGATAAAATTAAGTCATGATCCCTGTCCTCAAGGTTCAAGTCCAATCAGTCCAGAATGTACATGAAGGTCAAGATGAAAGCAAGTGGAGACCCTGGAGGTACAGGGAGCCCCCACCAACCCTACATGGGGGGCCAGAGCTTGGTTATGAAAAGGACGTTAGGACATGTACTGTAGGCAGAAGAGACAGCAGGGATAAAGGGAGTCACAGATGTGTGGGAAACCACGCCATATTACCAAATCACAAGGTCCTAGTAAGGGGCTAGACTGAAGAGCTGGTGTCGCACCAGGTAATGGGAGTACTGGGGTGCTATTCTAAGGAGCATGGGTTTTATTCTGTTGGTAGAGAGAAATCACCACAGGGTTTTAAATTAAGAGTGTCACAGCCACCATTGTCTTTCAGATCTAACTGGAAATTAGTTCTAGGATGACTTTAAAAGAAATAAGACTACAAACAAGAAAAGCAGTTAAGAAACTGTGACAATTGTGCAGGGAAGAAGAGAATCCAAATACAGGAAGTAGGTCATGGAGCTAGAGATTAAAACATGGAATGGAAAAACACTCAGGAGCAACATGGCCAGGTCTTGATCACTAAAGGCCAGGAGAAGCAAGCCAGAGGAAGAAGAATAAGCCAGATATCCCGGACTGTCTGCTGAAAAGTTCCCAAGGCCTGAGCAGAATTTGTTTAATGTTAGAAATTATTTCCTTGGGATTTATTAACAGACGTGTTCAAATGTATGTGTACACAGCACATATACCTGTTCCTGTTGGTTCCATTTGTAGACTTTTCTGTTATTCTGCTGCCATTTAGTTTTCAGAGTTACTTCTTAAGGGAAGACCTTTCCTGGGAGGAAAATTCACAGAATTGATGGTTATTTTTTTAATACTGAACATTTAGTAAAAGAATGAGGCTGAAGGTCCTACTTTGTAATGTTAAATGAAATCATATTTAGGGTGACAATGAGAGTTGTATCTAACCTATCACCAACTGGTGCTTTCTTAGGTAACAGACACCTTCCACATCCCTGCATCAAAATAGTAATCTGAAATGACCTTCCCCGACACAATTTAGAGGTTCTCTATCTGCCATAAACTGGCAGGTCAGTTTCCCTTTTGGGGACTTATTCTAGCATATTCGTGCATGGGGGCAGTGGACAGTGAGAAAAACCAGGCCTACTCACATGCTATCTCCCTTCTGCATCCAGCATACCATTCCTCATGTCATGGCAGCCCAGAAGACCCCCACTTATTAGTAAATACATGGCAAACTGTAAATATCAAAGCAATTTTACAAAATCTCAGTCTTTACCACTCAGTGTGGCAGAGATTCTAATTTTACAGAATTAAAAAGTTCAAGAAGTTAGGCAACTCACCTGCAATCCCTCAACGGGTTAGAGGAGGGGACAGCCACACCTTGTGTCTCAGCCTGGGTAAATAGCCATTCCCCAAAGGACAGTTCCTTCCATACGTATCTGTGTGTCTTAAGTCTCTTGGTTCCCAGAAAATGAGGTTTTCTGTATATTCTGAGCATAACTTCCATGAGTTGGTGAGAGTAGGTTTTTCAAACTATCTGATGACACTATAAATTCTAGTTCACACTGTTTTTAATGTGTCTTCCAAAGTGAAAAGGTGAAAATCATTCTCTTCTCTCTTTATAGATTTTGATTTATGGAAATGAATTTGACAAAAGATTCTTTGTGCCTGCTGAAAAAATCATGATTAACTTTATCACCCTCAGTCTTTTGGATGATTCTAAAATTTCTCAGAAGGATATGAGTTCACTGGAGAGAAGTAGTGATGGAGCCAACCTTAACGATGCTGAGTCGCTCTGGCACCCAGAGCTCCATCCCCAGGAAGTGGAGGCCAAACACCTAGAGTCTCCTTCATCTTTGATGGAGATTTTCTGTGACTCTGAGCAGAACACCCAAGGAGCTTCCCTAACCCAGCAAGAGTTGCCCAGCAGAACAATCCCTGCAGGTCAAGCAGTCGTTGAATATGAGTATGATGTAAGAAGTGACTTCTGCAGGGGTCCTGAAGAGGAGGAACTCTATGTGCAGAAAGAGGTGTCCATACAAGGAAAATTATTTGAGCAGCAAACAGCTTTGGCAAACTTGGGCCCACAGACGTTACTGTATTCATATACCCCTCAGCTCAGCGACCTACACCACCTGGAGCTGGAGCCCACAGACTCAGAAGAGGAGCTAGAGGAAGAGCCATCCACAACACTGGTGGATTGGGACCCTCAGACTGGCAGGCTGTGTATACCTTCATTATCCACCTTTGACCAGGACTCCCAGGGCTGTGAGCATCATGAGCATGACCAGCTCTCAGAGGAGGGCCTTTTGTCTAGACTCTATGAGAAGCAGGCACCAGGCAAGCCACCAGAAGAAAATGAAAACTATCTCATGCAATTTATGGAGGAATGGGGATTACATGTACAAATGGAAAACTAACCTAAGACTTCCCTACTGTGACTAGGTGCAGAAAAATGAGGGACCCAACAATAAAGTACCTGGGCTACAAGAAGATTGATCAGGGTCAGCAAGAATCAGTTATTTCTTCTTTCTATTCTCCATTGCACTTGTTTGGTCATGCCTCCTGTCGGTATCTGGCTCATATATGTAGGTCTCTTACAACAGTGAAGTGTCCCTGGGTGCAGGGACTGGCCATTGCTGTAGGCAGGGTAAGCATTCAATGTTCAATTTCCATGTTGGGTGCAGAACTTATTCAGGGGGTGCACTGTGGCCACTTTGTTTATTATGTTCTAACAAGCATGCTTCTCCAATATTTTTCTGGGTATTTACCACATGCATGTAATTCTATAAAGATATTGCATAAAGGTCATTCATGTTACAACTACTACTTTGCCATAACTTGTTGATTTTGAGGATGAGATACTTTAAAAATATACAAATACCACTAGGTCAGCGCTAAATTGGCCACATGTAAA
This sequence comes from Glaucomys volans, assembly GCA_020662805.1. Classification (NCBI taxonomy): domain Eukaryota; kingdom Metazoa; phylum Chordata; class Mammalia; order Rodentia; family Sciuridae; genus Glaucomys; species Glaucomys volans. The sequence goes on from JAJEJO010003612.1 coordinate 87,632, forward strand.
CACCAACCCACTCTTCAATCATAATAATCCAGGCTCAGAGGGAATAATCAGGCACAAACCTCCATGATGTCACCTGCCTTTGTCTACCTTAAGAGGTGACATTCAACACTTTGAATAGTTCTGGAGCATGAACATAAATGATTAGTCTTTTGTAACAGAAAAATGCCCTCTCCATAATTCAGTAGGGGCTTTTTGTTACCCCTCAGAACTAACCCAAACGAAAATGCCACGTTTTATAGTAGAATATTACATTTATTTCTGGAAATGAGTTAAAAAGATATTTACATAATCTGTGAACCAGGACATCCCAACTGGAGCATACTATTTTATGTCAAGTACTTTCAAGTGTCTGGCAGACTCTTTGGAGTATGTGTGAGTGAATATCCTAAATAAACACAAGACATAGGAAAAAGTAATTTAATGAACACAGAAAGGAGAGTTTATTAAAATTTGACATAATTTACTGTGGAAACTAAAGTACACCATGAAACAATACCTTCCTGGTTAAATTCCAGTAACTGTCTCCATCTCTTTTTTCAATTGTTTAGAAAATTCTGTGGTCACATTGCATTAAAATGTGACAATTTATAGAGTGGAACCATATGCAATTATTGTTATTGAGCTGTTTTAGATCTACGTAAACAGCAATTTCATATGACCTACCTCTATAGAGATTTGTTTTAATCATGAACTCATAATACATTGATGCTCTATCAGGAAAACAGATAATAGCCGTATTTCCTCCTCATATTTTTGACAAAACCAGACAACTCTGGTAGGAGAGATGGATTTTGGGGTCATGATCTTTTGTGATTATTCACAAATCCAAACAGTTTATGATCTAATGGTTTAATTCTGAGCATAATTATATTAACCAGAGTGTTCTGTTCTTAACTATCTATATGGAAATGATTCTGCTGGTTTTGAACAGCAAAATTTTAACATGAATGATAAAAAAGTTCAGTAGTGCAAGAGAATGAGTTGTTATTAAGGCAAAAAGAAAATAATTGATAATAGTTTGGCTTGTTAATTTCATTCACAAAATATTTATTGAGCATCTACTATATCCTTCAGTATCCTCATCTGTGAAATAAAAATAACAACTTCTTTTGGATTGCTTTGAAAAAAGACTATAGGAAACCACTTAGAGCAGGACCTGGCATGTAAAGTTGCTCTATAAGTGTTTGTTATCCTATTTACTGTCAGATCATGTGCTTTGCATCAGAAGAAGAAGTCATTTAGACACAAGACTATTTTGATTCAAAGGCAGACCTTGCCTAACTTTGTTTTTCTTACCTGAAAGTATGATAGTATTTTGCTTCCTGCTCTGTGCCTTCAGATTCAAATCCTTCGGGAGTTGGAACCACATTTTCTGGCTTTGTAAAAGGGTATCAAATTCTGAGTTGCTTTTCCATCTCTTGTCATTCTAGCCATGTCAGAAGTATTGAGCACGTCTCTAATTTTGCTGCCTCAGTACTTTACAACATGCATACGTACACAGACGGTCCCTGGCTTAACCACGTTGATTCAACCTCATGATTTTTCAGCTTTTCCATGGTGCAAAAGCCACACATATTCAGTAGAAACCCTACTTCAAATTTTGCACTGGGATCTTTTCCTGGGCTAGTGATATGGGTTATGACCCTCTCTCTGCATACCTGACATCAGCAGCAAGCCACAGCTGCCAGTCAGCCATGTGATCACAGCCATTTCCTGGGCTAGTGATATGGGTTATGACCCTCTCTCTGCATACCTGACATCAGCAGCAAGCCACAGCTGCCAGTCAGCCATGTTGATCAACAACCAACTCTGCTGTATGGGTAGGTTACCATGGTATGGTCTGGATGAGTGTCCCCCAAGGTCCATATGTTACAGGCTTGTTGCATGGGTGGCACTATTAGGAGGTAGGAGGTCCTTAGCTCACTGGGGATGTTCCCTGAAGGACCTGGCTTGTGCTCTGAACACTGGATCCCACATGTTCTCCCATCATGATGTGCCATCCCTGCCAGAGGCCCAGACCCACCCAATTGGGCTGAAGTCTACAGAATTGTGGGTCAGCAAAAACCTCTCTTTACTTCTAAGAAGCCTGTGTTGGGTATTTTGTTATAGTGATGTGAAGCTGACTGACAATTTGTTAAATGCATTTTTTACTTATATCTTCAATTTATAACAAGTGTATCACAGGTTATAACTCCATCATTAGCTGAGGCACATCTATACGTTCAAACATGAGCACATGACAGATATTTCTTGCAGGGAAAGGTAACATCTTCTCAGATGTGGTATATCTGTATGGGAGGCAACTGTCCTGTATCCTGTCTTCTGTGGTCAAACCTCTCCCCTGCCTCTGGGTCCTCATCAGATTCCATCCCTAGGCCTGAGATTCAAATGGAGCTATGACATTGAAGTGTCAGGGTCTTTGATAAGTCAAGTACTAGTCTTCCTACAAGTGGGCATCCCTCAGTTCTAGAACTTTACATGCTTCTTCCACATCAGATTAATTTTTCGCATGACAACATGTCCCAGTGACTCTATTTCCATATCCCATAAATCCTAAACAACTAGGAAACAAAACTGAGTACCTCAAAGGGTAGAAAGGAAGCAAAGCAAGCTTGTCACTGCAGGCCGCAACATGAGAAAGATCTGGTGCCCCAGGCTGAGCTCAGCTCCAAGAAAATCAGTGTGGCAAGGAAAAATTATTTGTACAGCCTAGAGCACAAGTCTGCCCAGTGTGATGAATCTAATGAGAACATTAAACAGAGGGCTTGATCATCATGGATGGGCACACCTGGGTCATAAATCAAATTCTTTCTGGACCACACATTAGCACCCCCACATCTTGCAGATGAATTGAAGCTAAATTATCCTAGAATTGTTTTTTCTTGGTTTTCTTTTTGTTCCCCATGTTGTACCTACCATACATCTTCCATTTACATGTTTTTCAAAGACTTCTCAAAAACATATGCCTATAATATTTTTAAACTAATGCTTTGCCTGTGGTTATTTTAATAGTAGCTTTTATTTTTTATTATAGAAGATGTCTATTCTAGATTCTAAAATTTATATGTATAATATGTGCATGTTTATGTTTATATATTAGAATAACAAGAGATAAATGGAGAAGAAAAGAAAAAGTACTACAATACTTCCAATTTGGTCTCTCCTGGGACATTTGGCAGAATTTGATTTCTTTTTTTGTTATTGTTGTAGTTTTGTTTTGTGAGAAAAGATTTCACTATGTTGCCTAGGCCAGTATCAAACTCACAGGTTCAAGTGATCCTCCTGTCTCAGCCTCCCATGTAGTTGGGACTGCAGGTGCCACCACACATGCAAGTCTTAGAGACATATTTATTGTCATAGCTCAGGAGGAAAGTGTAGCTTCTCATGGGGAGAAGCTGAGAATGTTGCTAAATATCATACAATATGCAGAACAGCCTCTCTGTTCTGTGTGATAACAAATAATAATCTGGCCCAAAATGTCAACAGCACCTACATTAATAAACCCTAGTTTAGAACTTTTCAGACACTTCTGGTTGCATTGCATGTATTTTTCTATAAAAGGAGGATCATATTGAATTATTTCATACCTTGTTATTTCAAAATATTTAACAGTCTTATTTTAACCCTAGATTAAAGTTTATAATGCATTAATCTTGTTCAAACTAGAACTTTTGAAACAGCACATTAGGAATTATTTTCTCTAAACATAATGCTTTAGAATTTTTTTAGTGAAACAGTGACCAAACATTGGAGTTATTAAGAGTCCTTTATAGATACCATAGGGATTCAGCTTGACATGATTACAGCCATCTTGAGTCATAACTCAGTTTTCCCACATAGTTTTCCAGCATACAATGAACTAGCAAAAGCATTAGCATGGTCTGTGGAGCTTGGATAAAGTCACTTTCATCTCAACCACATGATAAGCCACTACTTCTGGTTTAATTTGTGGGGACTCCCTGGTCTTGCTGCCACCTGGGCTTCATTTCTGTCAATAAGTTGCCAATTAATTGCACTCTGAGCAACCCTGGATCTGTCTGCCTCTTCCTCCAGTTTCATAGGACCTTGGGGCCAGTTCTCATGCACTGGGACTGGGTTGTTCCAGAACAGATACTATAAGTCCATTAGAGGTAACGAAAACTTTCCACAACATTATTTCCTGAGAATCCCTACAAGCAGGACTTCAGACCCTGCGTGACAGGCTTGTACCATTTCACAGGACCCGTGTTTCCCAGGCTCCTTGCCTGTGGCAGCTGCAAGATTGTGATCCTACTTTGCTCATTTTAATCTCTAACAAATTTTCCAACTGACTTTCATGGTAGTAAAGAAGCCAGGTTAAGGTTTTTCCTGCATTGTGCACACAGCTCCCTTAGGGAGGGATGTGGCTGGTATGTAATATGAGGTGGTAGCTTTATGTTCATGTTTGTGTCAGTGGAGTGAGGCTCCTGTCCCAAGGAACTGAATCTATGTCCCTTTGCTACATCTGGAAACAGATGGGGCTTTTTCTGCTTTACCCTGCTCAGCAGCTTTCCTTTGATTTCTCAATCTGTCAATCTTTGGATAAGGTGGTACTTGGAGGCTTCCCACCAACCCAGAAGATAGACATATGGCCCATGTTTATATTTTCATACTTGGTCCACAGAGACAGATGAACACTGATGGGGAAAACACCATCAGCCATTTGTGTCCCTGGAATTGGTTTCTGTGGGATACAAAAATTAGACACTGCTCTTAAAGGTCTCATACAGTTAAGATAATTTGCATATTATTCTTTCTTCTCATACAAGTACATTCCTCCCCATTCTGAAATTGATTTAAAATGCAGAAACTTCAGGATGTTTGATACAGGGAGGAAACATGATGAAAATTTTATTCCCAACTCCCCCAAGAAGTAAGTATGGGGTCTTGGATCGCTTAAATTTATTGACTTTTTTGCTTTTAAAAGAATTTGGCTGCATTTGACTGACAAATTCCCTTATCAGAAGATGATAATTTCACATACCTCATAGGATTATGGGAGATTTAAATAAGTCATTTAAAGTGCTTAGAACAGCACTTGAGACAAAATAGTGCTCAATACATGTTGGTAATTAAAAAAGAGCATCAGAAGACACACAAGAAGCATTGTTCACTAATAAGGAAATCTAGAAGAAACACAGATGTTCATCAGTACTAGACAGCTTTGAAAATAAATAAGCTACAGCTGCTCACGGCAGCATGCATGAAGCTGACAAAGGTAACATTGAACAAAAAGAGTGGTTCCCACAGAGAGAATAATTCCACTTGCATAAAGTCTCCAACCATGTGAAAATAAATACTATGGTGCTTAGGGATACATACCTATGTGGTAAAATTATAAAGAAAGGCAGAGAAATGACTGACACAAAGCTCAGGATCACAACTCCTTCTTGTAAATCAAACTACAGAGCAGAACTGAGCTCCAAGGGGGCGTCCTTGGAAATGAAAATGGTCTCCTTAAATGGTGGTGGAAACAGTGTTCCTTTGATTATTTTTCTTAAAACTGAGCTTGTTACACATGCCCCAAGGTATGCATATTTAATTAAGCAAAAGGATAACAGAAACCCCAAAGCCCCTGACCTTTAACACCATTCTCAAGGTTCCACAATCACTATCAGGTTCATGACATTGAAATTACAAGAGCTATTACCAGTTTCCCTTGGAAGTCAGAAACAAGTGTATTTATGGTCATATTCTGTATACAAAGCTTTTGGCTAAGTCTAAAATTAAGGCAAGAGCTGATGACAATCTGTTTAATTGCGTTTCTGTGTTGAAGAGCATTGCTGAGTTTAACACTTGGGCTTTCCTAAGAACTTTCATTATTCAAAAAAGGATACCTGAGCCCTGGCAGGAAGTGAGGAGGACAGTGATTCACTCAGATCTCTGAAATGCAAGTACCTATCTACTTCTCACAGGTACTAAAGAGCTCATAAGGCATAAGACCTCAGGCAGGTGGGCAGGTGACCCAGCCCTACTGACAATCACACATGGTGAGCAGATCCCTTCTTGATCAAACAGCTAATACTTGACCTCCGTGGAACTGATTTTAGTACAGAAGAAAGAATCATCTTTGGATTTTAGAATGCTTGGCCTTTGCACTTCAGCCAGCTGTTCCTTTCTGTCATAAACTTGCCTTGGTTACAAATGCTTAGTGGCCATTAGCAAATAGAATGTGTTTGCTTTTCCTATGTCCCATATTTCCTGCCAGTATGTTGCCATCAACCTCCAAAATGAAAGACATGTGAAGTTAGATTTCAACAACACTTCCAAGGAAACACCTGTAATCTAAGCACACAAAGAAATATAGACATTTAACCTTTGTAAAAAAAGAGAGAATAAAAGTATAAACAGAATGATAATTGAGAATAATTTAAACATTTCTTGATATCAACTAAATCCTTATCTCAAAAACCAAAAGTGTTGTGTTCCTTCAGAGCGTCACATTTTAATAAGAGTTTTAACCAATGAGAAAGCTTAAAGAGGGTCGGGAAACCAGGACATAAGGATAAAGCAGGAGAGAATCCAGGTAGAAAAAAGTGAAAGTAGAAGGAGAGGAGGTGAGAGGGAGGAATGATATCTCCACACCCCAGCAACTTGCAGCCCCCAGCTCAAGTTTGTGCTGAGCAAATGCCTAAAAACATGCTCAGAGACTTGGAAGCATGGAAGTGCATGTTGCCACTTAGCTGGGAAAGGATTGTGGATCACTCTAAAAAATTTCTCCCATGTAATAAATCACTTGACTTGTAGAATGTAAATAAACTCCATGAAGGCAGGGATTCTTTTATCCTAATAATACATTTCCAGCATCTAAAATTGAACCTATCATTTGCAGATACTCAAAAAGATATTTGCTGACGGAATGTATCAACAAATGAATTTATGCCGCAAAATAAAGCCACACACACACACACACACACACAAAAAAAAAAAAACTTTGATAAAGGCACAGAGTAATTCAATGAGAAAAAAAAAGGGAGGGATAGTGTATTCAGCAAATGCTGCCAAATAATTGGGCATCCACCACCAAGAGAAAGAGAATCTAAACACAGACCTCCACCTTTCACACACACTAAATTTAACTCAGAATGGATCATTATAAACCTAAATGTATGTAAGGCACAAAACCATAAAAGTTCCCAAAAAGTTGAAAGAAAGGTTGGCAGAAAATCCAGGTTACCTTGGGATGGGTAATGAGTGTTTAGTTACAACATCTAAAGCACAATCGAGAAAGGAGTTCTTGGCCAAGGGAAGAACCGGGTCAAGTGCTTAGTCTCTGACTCACATGAGTACTTGTACTCCCAAAGAGAGGTCAGAAAGAAGGAGCTGCTCGTAGGGAGCCTGGGAAGAGGTGAGGGCAGGCACCAGGCAGAGGCAGGATGGTGGGAGACCCAAGGCACCTCTGAGAAGCTTGTGCTACACTGTAATGGTAATGGGAAGCCACTAGAGAACTTAACACAGGAGGCTGATAGGATTGGGTACAGTCAACAAATGTTAATTCAACTTGAATCTGACTATGTGATTGTGGACCAGTGGGCGCCTTCAACTTTAAAAAAGAGAACAAACAGGAAGAGAAAAATGAGTTGTTTGGAAGTTTGGAGGGTTTGGGGGAGTTCTTTTTGTATTTATTTTTGTTTCCCTGGAAGTTGGAGTAAAGCATGATTTTGGTCTGGGAAGACACTTCTTGAGATAACCTGTGCTACCATCCTGTGGAGATGCCAAGGAATATATAGGAATATATGTCAAAGGATTCGAGAAAATTATAAAGATTAAAAATGAGTCATTCTTGAAAGTTACTATTAGAGGATGAACAAGCTACAGATGAGTATAGACTACAAAGAAGGGAAGCCAGGGCCAGAATGGTGGGAAATGTGGCATTTAAAGACAGGACAGGGGAAGGATGTTGTGAGAGATAGGAGGGAAGGGGGACGTTACAAAGGCAACTTTGGCCAACCCCAGATAGCTTCCAGCAAAGAACAGAAAACCCAAAGTGAGAAATTTCAAGAATTACAAAAGCTAAAATAAAGACGTAAGGCTAGAAGAACTAACATGGAGAATCCAATACAGGCAATACCATCTTCTGCATCAGCAAAATCAGCTCGCATTGAAGGTCACAGGCAGAGCTGTAATCAAAAAGAAATTAGGTACCAGAAAATGTATCTTACAAAAAGAACTGGGCAAATGCACAAGAATATAATTCTAAGATGTTCATCACTGCTTTTATAATAGCAAAGATTTTTGAAATAATTTGCAACTCCAACAAAAGATCAATTAAATCAATTCTTTGCAACTGTACAAGGCAAAATTAAGGAAAATGTTCACACCATCTTAAGCAGGAAATTTTTTAAATCAATGAAATGAATCACATTTTTATAAATACACATATTTTAAATGCATATTTATAAATACACAAATATAAGTACATGCTTTTTTTCTTTATGCTTACCTGTTTTCATTTTTCATCATGGATACATATTACTTGTGACATGTTAAAAGAATTTTTAAAAGAGAACCATGGAAATTCTATTATGAACACATTTACTCAGTTATTGGCACCACTCTCAGGAACAGAGAGCCCTTTAGGCTAGTGCATTTTTAATGCCCAGTGCCTCTTAAAAAAATAATTAGAATGGAATGGTGAGAATTAAATGAATGGTATCTGTCCAACAATGTTATAAAGGACAGTCACCAGCATACAAGCTCAGACAGGAACTTTCAAAATGCATTAGAAATTCAGAAGTAAAGCAAGGTGAATACAGCTGAAGATGAACAACCCTACCAGGTGTCTGTCTAGCTGAAATTGGAAAACAGCAGAGTCTTCTATCCATAAGAGCAATGGCAGCTCTTCAACTTGGTCACAGGAAAGGAGTTCAACCAACTTGGGAGTGAGGGGTCCGCACCTGAATTGTAATTATTTTTTTTTTAAAGTAAACTGCAGTTTTAAGTGGGATGATTTTTTAATATATTTTGATATTACTAGATACAAAACAGGTGCTGACTTATGGAAGCCGCTTTGGGTTAGTATAGAACCTGATATGCAAATGTATAATTGTATAAGCAAATGTCTTGACCTTTTAAATACCATGCCTTAAATATAATAGAAAAAGATGCGTTAAAGTTGCAAACTTTACAGGGATTTTTTTAAAGACCCTACATATCCGGAGGGCAGGGGTCACCTCGGTATTTCCAGGGCAAGTACAAAAGGCAGTGCCTCAGAATTAAACTTTGAGACCTGGGCTGGAGATGTAGCTCAGGAGTAGAGCCAATGCATGACATGTGCGAGTCCCTAGGTTCCACCCTCAACAGCAAAAAGTAAATAAAAAAATTTTGGGACCCCCAGCAAAAATTCATAAAAACCCGTATCTCAGAACGCACAAAACAGCATATCTTTGCAGAGGGGGCTCCTGAGTTTTGTTTTTCCCAGAGCAGCCTGGGCGGTCCTGGCTTCCTTGGCAAAAGAGCTTGGTGCCTACTTGGTACCTTCTGCTCTCGGGTTCGCAACCCCGAGCGCAGCGTTAGAGACGCCAGCTGCGCGTGGGAAAGAGCGGGCTGCCTGGCTACGGTGCCCTCCGCCCGAGCCTGCGGATGCGCTTCCAGGGAGGTGGGTGGTTAAGTGCAGGGAAAGGAGTGGAGGGAGGCAGCCCGCAGCAATTATGTCTTCCTTGAACTGCCTGCCGCAGGCAAAGCCGCAGACATTTATATCCAAAAATGACTTGATCTGATCCCACAGTCTTCCCAGAAACGTCTGTCATGCCTTGATCGCGCTCCGCTGAGGGCAAGGATCCGCTCTTAACAGGGAGATTACATTATCCATGGTCCCCACTGGAACTCAGAGGTGGGATAGGGTTAGAAACGGCCTGCCCGGTGCTACCCATTCAAATCCTACTGCGCCCCCCCACACACACACAACTCCTGGGCCTGCCTTTCTTCAGGCCACAGGTTCCGTTATGGTCATAAGCAATTTCTTTCAAAGTTGCTGTGGCCCCTGGTTGGGAGCAGCAAGTCCAGGGAGTGATGAGGACCTTCCATGCATCCTGCCTCCTGTATGGCCCTTCCTCTGCTCCCAGGAGCCTTGTTGGCCTCCCTCTGCCCTGTTAAATGCTTCCAGAATGATCTCTCCCAAAAAAAAAGTGGCTGAAGTAGAAACAGCTCACCTCAGGTTTGCAGAAAATCTGTGCTGTTTCAGGAGGATACAAAAGAAAAAGGGGAAGGGGGACAAACAAGGCTCCTCCAGAGAAAGGACATAAACGTCATTGACCAATTTAGCTTTATTTCAAGCACCTCTACCCAGCAGCACCATGCACGTCTAATCGAAGATTTCATAATGGCAATATCTGCTATTTGAACTCACAGATTTGATAATCTGATATAATAAAGTATATTTCATAAACAAAGATGAACATTCTCATGAGGGTTTCAGGCACTCGTTTTCCTTGTGCAATGTGTTTCTTGTTTTATTTTGTTTTAGTTCCTGCTTCACAGCCAGCTGAAATTTTAGAGCTGACTTTTTTCAGATATATCGACCATGACTCACAGCTATTTAATAAAGAATAAAATGCTTCTATTTCCCAGGCTTAGCTTAGAAAATTAAACATTCAAATGAAATTTTTTTAAAAAATTGCTCCAATAGATGTCAGTAATTAAAATCACAAAAACAGTTCTTTTAAGAGAAGCTCCATAATGCATCTAGACTGTTCTTTCCCTTTGTCCAAACCTAACCTAATTCTGGCTTTTCTTTTAAGTGCATCTTGACTTAATTATTTACCAGTGGAGATGAGTTTCTTTTCTGAGTAGAACCCCCTGGGGAACCTTCTAGGGATCAGAAAGTTTTCAGGGGACAATGTGTTCCCTGAGGTTAGCTGAGAAGACCTCCTTTCATTGAGAGAATGACAATTTCCCTGGACCTGAAAGCATGCCAGGAGCCTATGAGCAGCTGGGGATGCTCTGGTGGCCTCAGGAGCCATGCTTACCCCCCTCCACGCCTGCATGAGTCAAGCAGCTGACTGGTGTTTGCAGCTATGAAAGAGTGAGAAACCCAAAGAGATGGAAAGGCTGTCCATCAGTGTTTTAAGGAGCTCTGACCCAGTAAGACAACCTGGACTATTCAAACTCCTGAATAAAAATGGTTTGAAAGAGAAATATGCCTGGAGCAGACTGCTCTCCGCTCAAGGACAGAAGACATCTATAAATTTCCTCAGTCTTATCTGAGTCCCCAGCGGGAGATGACTAGAAAAGGTCAAGGTGATTTTAACTGGTTTCTATAAATCAAATAAATGCATTTTTATTCAGCACCTACCATATTTGGGCTCCAGGGACATGTGGATAAATGATGTGTACCCTGCCCTCAAGGAACTTACAAGGCCTCCACTGGGTACCAGTCATTTGGAGAGAGATGTTTTCTTCCCTGGCAGAGAAAGTCACTGCTAAATGGATTTTGCACTTCTCTGACCTTTTGCTGGTGATTCCCAAGTTTTTGTTTCAAATGTCAGCTATAAGAAAATGACACCTCCAGGGAGACAGGAACCTCTAAGTTTTTGTTCACACCAGCCAGAAATCTAAACAACATCTGGGGCTCTTTCTCCTCTCTTACCCCTCACATCCAGTCAGTCATCCTGCACTTGGAATTCTTGCTCTGACCTTTCAAGTCTTACACTTGCCCCATCTCTGCTGCCACGGTCTTGGATCAGGGTTTCGACCTTCTTACCTGGAGTACTTGAAATGCACTTTAGCTCTGACTTAAGTCATATTTAAGTTTATTCTTCTTGCTAAAGCATTCCTGCCTTTTGTCAGATTTTAGGCTAGATTATGCACTTTTGAGGGTAGGCATTGAATTTTTGATTTCTATATCCTGGGCACTTCTACTGTGATGTGCTAGCAACAGGCACCCAACTACGGCTTAGTAGAAATAAGCCAGAATGGTGAATGGTTCCATGTGGGCGTTGAATGTCTCCAAACCACTGTGTTTTTTTACAGTTTCTCCTCTTCAGCATCCTCCTTGAAGAATGGCAAAAATCACTCTCAGTATTTTAGAAACTCTGAATCTAATAAATTGTTGGTTCTCATCTGCTTTGGGCTAGCAAACCAAATAACTAAAGTTGCTTAGGCAGAGTGTAAAGTAAGGGCGCAGGCTCTGACTGAGTCCCTCTTCTACAATTAAAGCAAATGAGCTTCAGTGCATTGATTTTGTAAAAACCGTTTCAGTGCCTTGAGGGAGCTTCTTTCCACTGCTGTGTTCCAGATTGAACTTGTCATTAAGTCTGACTTCTCGGTTATCAAAGTGTTACTGCACTAAACTTCTTGGTAATCAGTGATTTTAATTTATATTTTTATTTCATCATGAATCTTTCAAATTTGTATGTGGAAATGTTTAGCAAGAATCTTAATGTTACTATATTTTTATGATAAATAGTTGAGTTTTACCAAATATATATGTTCTTAGCTGAGCACAGTGGCACATGTCTATAATGCCAGTGGCTCAGGAGGCTGAGGCAGAAAGATTGCAATTTTGAAGCCAGTTTCAACAATTTAATAAGGCCTTAAGCAACCTAGCAAGACTGTCTCAAAATATCAAATAAAAAGAGCTGGGGTGTAGCTCAGTGGTAATGCACCCCTGAGTTCAATCCCCAGTACCAAAAGCAAATAAAAAGTAATATTATTCTTACCAGCAATATTTATATCTTTGCTGCTTAAATTTTTCAAACACAGTTTAATGTTAAATGAGACAAGATGTCAAAAGTCCATGTTAAGGGATGGGGCTCAGTGGTGGAGCCGTCCTTAGCATGCATGAAGCCTTGGGTTCAATTCCTGGCACCAAAAAAAGAAAAAAGTTAAAATAAATTTAGATTACTCTTAACTAAGAATGAATAGACTTTTATATTATTCTTTTGAAAATCTCCAAATAATTCTATGGCTAATGGGCTCTTTGTGAATGTAGAGGAGATCAAAACAGCACACAGTGCTGATATCTTCTTTTCCTTTTTAAACCGTGGTGGGTAATATATATTTCTTGGAGTGAAAATGCTGAACACCCTTGTAAGAAGAAGCTGAGCAGGGAATTGAAGCCAAGTTCTCTCCTTGTACATATCGTAATTGCCCCAGTGGGTGTATAAACCAGCCTGTGCCTGCTCCTTTGGAACTGCCTTCCACCTAAGCCCCAGCAAAAGTAAACCTGGACAACCCAGTATACCTTTGTGGTCCAGCCCATCAGAACAGATGGAAACCTGACCCAGGACAATGAATCCACAGGCTTCACTAAGCCAATTAGATCCTTTCTGCCAGACATTCAGCCTTACGGCTCTGAGACAGAATTAGTGGGTAGCTGTTGAGAACGTGAATGAAAAGGTCACATACAGTCAGAGAGGAAGTAGTTGACCTAGAGAGAGAAGCTGAGAAGCAGGGAGAAGAACCACTTTGAGATGGAAGGGAAGGCACAGAGTAACCACAATTCAGAGCATGACCAGCCATATAATTTGTGAAGTCTGGTACAAAATGGAAATATGCAAAATTGGGAAAACCCTTCAAAAGCATAGGGGAAACATCATTAAATATAATAAAACGTAAAGATTTTTCCCAGTCCCTTAACATGGAAAAATGAAATTACACACAAACACACACACACACACACGCACACATATGAATGCATACATATATGTATACATTATATATATATTTTATAAAATGTAATAGGGTATACGTATTAGTTAGCTCAGGCTGCTATTACAAAACACCACACAGAATTCTGGAGACTGGAAGTCAAAAATCAAGGTGCCATCAGATTTGGTTTCTGCTGAGGTCTTTCCTTACAGCTGACAGATGACTATCCACCTTCTCACTGAGTCTCACCTGGCCTTTTCTTTTTATACTCACTGAGAAAGAGAGAGAGAGAGAGAGAGAGAGAGAGAGAGAGAGAGAGAGAGAACACTCTGGTGTCTCTTTTTCTTGTCCTTATAAGGACAGAAGTCCTATTGGAGTAGAACTCCACTCTTAGGATTTCATTTAATCTTAGTTACCTCATTAAAGACCCTTTCCCCAGATATAATCACAGTGGGGGTTAGGGATGAATTTTAGGGACACAAAATTCAGTTCCTAACAAGGGGTAATAGTGATACATAGATAACAATATAAACTTTCAAATTGAAAAAGATATTTTGGTGTCACAATTTTATATATGAGATAAATAATACTTTATATAAAAAGATAAATATTACTTTATTAGTTTAATATCTTGCTTGATCATAAGATTTTTCCAGCTCACTTCTACAAATTTATATACTAGGTCATCAAAATTTATACTTTGGGCAACTTTATTTTTAATTGGCATAATAGAAAGCAAGTATTTTCCTTTTGGAAAATACAATATTGCAAGCAATTTGGGGTAAATTTTAATTGTGAGTAAGATCTTTCTGCTGATAAAACTGCTACTAGAGTTAAGAGTATTTTATAGGCTGTGACAATATTGGATTGATCTCTGATGGAACTATGACCCATCAGTACATCTAGAGCTGATGATTCTGGAAGAACAATTTTTCTAAAAAGATTTAACTCTTCATACAAACCAGATTCATGTAAGCCTGAATTTGATTTTAAATGCAAATTTGTACAATGATATTTTAATGTTTCCTTTTTCATTTCCTGTAGCTTGCAGGGATTGTAGAAAAAACTGACTTCATAATTTGTGTATAATTCAAACACCTATTTATGCATTTTAATCACTGTATTATCAATTGCAAGAGAAAATTTAATTGTAAAACTGATTCATTAAAAATTGGTTCACCTGATTCTTCATATACAAACAGAGTTCTTATCCATCAAAAGATATGATCTTTAAATTCAATTTCTCTTTCAAAGCTTATGGATATTTGTTTTTCAATGTTAGAGTAGTTTTTAAACCGCGAATTTTAACTTCAAAAAATTCTAATAACTACATAAAAGATTTATTGCACTATCCATGTGTACATTTTTTGTATTAATTTTTTGTCAGTTTTATTGCTTGCAACACAGTAATTCCTGGCCAAAGAGTGAAGATTTATGCAAATGCCCAGAGACAAATGGGCAAACAAGCCTCCCATTTGGGATCCTGACACTGACCTTATGGAGAATTCTCCTTTCACAGGGTATGGCTGCTGCCACCACTGTACTGCTTCACCTGTGACCGTCACCATCATCACCGCCAATCTGGGCCCAGGCCCCAGCCCTGGTTGTGCATCTGGGCCAACTACTTGGCATGTTACCCATTGCTTACCACACCATGGGCCTGGGCTAAGGAAGGAATGTGCTGCCTCTTCATGTATCTCCTCTACACAGCGTCCAGTCAGACTTCACTTCCAAAACACAAGTTCAAAGTTATTAGGAATTTTAAGACAAGAACAGCAGAGCATTCAACCAAACCTAGGGTTTCTTCTGAGCTCAGGACCCTGAGCAAGGGCCCAGGTCACATGAACCAGCCTATGAACCATCCCTGCCTCAATTCCTCACCAACCAGTTCTGGCACCATCCCTCAGATAGCCAAGCTCTACTTCTGTCTTGTGTTTGGATGCTCAAGAGATGGCCTAGTGCCTTTTTACCAAAAAAAAAAAAAAAAAAAAAAAAATTCCTTATTGGGTAGACCTTGGTATAGGCCCATTCATTACTCATTCTCTCTGCTTTACAGAGAGAGAGAGAGAGAGAGAGAGAGAGAGAGAGAGAGAGAGAGAGAGAGAAAGGAACAGTTATTCTTTTCAGGGGAGTTGTGTCACTTTCCCAGAATTTCTTATATCTAAAGGTAATTATGTGATTGAGTTATGGCCAATTAAACAAAGCAGAGGTCTGCTAGAGGTTTCTGGAAAATGTTTGCTTTCCTGATAGGCATACAGCCTTCTTCCTGTTCCCCTTCCTCTTCCTGCCAGGAATGCAGACTCCAGACTGGAGGTAGAAGAGCCACGTTGCCAACATGCAGCAACAAGCAAGAGCTAGAACGCTGGTTGTGAGAGCATTAGAAAGCTTCCACATCAACCCCAGCTGCCAATCTCTGGACTTTGAGTTAGACTGGAAATAAAAACTCCAGGTGGGGCACTGAGTCAGCCTTCTTTTATGTGCAACCAAATGAAATCTACATTGAGATACCTCTTTGCTTAAGTTGGCTTGAGTGGGTTTTTGGGTTTTCTTTGCAACTTGCTTCTTGTTTCCTTCATATTCCATAAGATCCCTTTTGCATTTAGATGCCTTCCCTCGGTGTGGTGTGCATTCTCTCCTACCCACCCTTACTCACAGCTCTTTATTAGAGGGCCACCTTCAGGCTGCAATCCAGCTGGTCCCAGAGCCACAAATGCAGAGGAATTTCCATCTCCCAGGGGTTTTCTTAACCTTTGCCCTAGAGGGGAAGGTCTTCCTGCCGGACTGAGTGATGTTCTGTGGGACTTCGTCTGGTCTAGCAAACTTACTTGGGTTTTCACTTCTCAGTCCTAACTGCCACCTGCTAGCAGAGTCTCCTGGGCACATTTCCTAGTAGTCTTCTCTCATGTGTCTCCTCACCTCCTGGGCCACTCTGGGAAACCCAGCCTGAGATGCAATCCAGAGACTGTGAATAGAATGGGTATTCACAGGGATTCAAAAGTAATTTACAAACCAATCAATTTTAATGCTTATTGTAAAATTGAGGCTTCAGCAGGAATAAAGTAATAAAAATTCCATCCCTTTTCACAGATCCTAACTGAGAGAAGCCCAGGAATTGTTTTGATAGTTCAGATATATATATATAACTATATATGTATAGTTATATATATCTGATATATATATATAACTATAACAGATATATATATAACTATAACAATAGTTTCAGATTATAAATATAAATAAACATATATTTTGTAGGTTAAATATAACACAAAAATAATCATCCTGAAAATGTCCACCTCTCATTACCCACAGATGAAAGAGACACACATACAGAATGTAAAACTTATATATATATTTCTTAAAGTGATAACTGAGGGCTCTCTCTCACATCTCAGACCAACTTTCTGCGGGGTGGGGGGAGCACTTCATCAAGGTACTGGCTCCAGGGGGACCAGAGTTTAACACCCTCAGGCTCCTTATCACCTCCCAAGACTGTCATCTCCCATTGCTAGGTCCTAGAAATCTGCTGATCTTTCCAGTTAGCCATGTAACCCATCATGGTCCATCTTCCTATATGAAGGAGACCTTTAAAACCTATACAATTTTATAGGACACCCATAAAATTGCTCAATTTATGTTTTTATAGGTGTCCTATATGGAGGGCAATGGGATATAATGGGTTAAGAAGCTCACTGCAGAGTTTTGTTTTGCATGTAAAAGAAAACAGCTTTATTCACAATGTCATTTTCTTTTATCTTGATGCTGTGAGTGATCACCTTGATGTCATCAAGGCTGGCAATTGTTTTCAAAGACCTAAATCAATACTTTCATTGAGAAAATTGGTGCACACTGGCTTGGAAACTAAAGATGAAAAGCTGCAACCCTTTCCAAGGGCTCCCTTCTGAGAGCTGAGATGGGGGCAGATGGCCCAGTCTCTTGAGGTGATTTGATTACTGTCCCTGCCTGAGGCCTGGTCTGTACGTGAAGAGAAGCACAGACAGCTGTAGTTATAACATATAGGAAACAGAGGCGCTCTCCCAATTCAGTGACAGAAGGAAAAAATGCTCCTTGCACTTTGAAAGAAACACAACTTTATGAAAATGGGAAATTTCTTCCTCTTTTCTGTGGGGTTTTATTATTGTTTGTTTGCTTGTCTGTTTTGGTACCGGGGAATAATTGAACCCAAGGATACTCTAATTCTGAGCTACATCCCCAACCCCTGCCCACTCAGGCCCAGGTTGACCTTGAACTTGCCATAGTTCTGATTCATTGGGACCACAGACAGGCACCACTGTGCCTGTCTTCTTCCTGCCTTAATGGGTCTGCCTCAATAACACATTCCCCTCTGGCTCCTTCTTGCACTTTTACTTTTTATTAAATCTTTTTCATTCTAGAGTTCTATCAAGAAAATGTTGCAATAAAAAGCTCCATTAATTTTAAAGACTCATTGAACAATAGGACTGGGAGGAAACTTCCACTTGGGGATCATTTAATGCCCAGTTCAGCCCTTTCATCTTTAGAAAAAGTCAGTGACCTCCTGGGTTGTGGTCACACAGGCCATACCCTTTACCCAGCAAGCTGCTGGGTCGGAAGGTGTGCATGTGTCCAGTGAAGGCCTTCCAGTTGCATAACCACAAACTTACTCCAGTTACCTTGCATAAAGAAGAGGAAGGATGCAATTGAAAGACTTCAGGGGGCTTTTGTGGGAAAAGAGTACATCAGAGATGCACTGGCAACTTGAAGAACTCAAAACTCAGGAACCTATTGAACACTATCAGCTATCAGGAATCACAGGGGATCCTGCAAAGCTGAATGTTCATCTTGCACATGGCCCAACATGCTGGCCATGCCACCTCTGGGATGGTCTCTAAGCTCCAGAGCTCAGCATAGATTAGCTCTGAAGTCCTCAAGAGGGAAACCTGATTGGCCTCACCTGCTGTCATGCCAGCCTGGTCACCGCTGAGTTTATTGAAATCAGTGTCCAATCCTAGTGCAGTCACTTGATGCTATGGTAAAGGAGGCCAGGCCACTTAGCTGTGGAAGAATCCCTGAGGCAGGAAACAAGGGCAACTATAATAACCTGAGATGGTTTGCTCTCCTGAAAAGTTCTGTCAAATTCAAACAAAATTGTATCATGTGAAAGTAGGGTTTATATGTAATACAAGGGTAGCTCAACATATTGGTTAAATTCCTCACTGCCCTATAGATTTAAAAATAAGAAAAACTATCAATATGGATAAATGTTTGCTTCACTCTATAACCCTTCCTCTCCCCATACCACTTCCCCTCCCTTCACTTTTCTCTAATTAAAAGTACCACTACTCTTCCCTAGACATCCTTCATTATTGTGAATTAGCATCAGCATATCAAAGAAAACATTCTGCCTTTGGTTCTTTGGGACTGGCTCATTTTGCTTAACATGATATTTACCAAATAAAATATTTGGCAAAGTTCAATAATCTTTCATAATTTTGAATTAGAAAAAAGCTGCTAAAACACCATTAAAAAGGTAAAAAGCAAGCTAATTGGAATTTGTAATAGACAGGAGGTTAATATTTTTAGTATGGAAAGAATTCTACAAGAAAACTTGGACTGGAACCACCATTTGATCCAGTTATCCCACTCTTCAGCATATACTCGAAGGACTTAAAATCAGCATTCTACAGTGATACAGCCACATCAATGTTTATTGCAGCTCAATTCACAACAGCTAAACTATGGAACCATCCTAGGTGCCCTTCAACAGATGAACGGATAAAGAAAATGTGGTATATATACATAATAGAATATTACTCAGTCTTAAAGAAGAATGAAATTATGGCATTTGCAGGTAAATGAATAGAGCTGGAGAATATGTTAAGTAAAATGAGCCAGTCCCAAAAAACAAAGGCAGAATGTTTTCTTTGATATGCTAATGCTAATTCACAATAGTGAGGATGTCTAGGGAAGAGCAGAGGTACTTTTAATTAGAGAAGAGTGAAGGGAGGGGAAGGGGTGTGGGGGTAGGAAGGGTAGTAGAATGAAGCAAACATTATTACCCTATGTGTATATATGATTGCATGACTGGTGTGATTCTACATCATGTACAACTAGAAGAATGATAAGTCATACTTCATTTATGTATGATGTGTTAAAATGCATTCTACTGTCATGTATAACTAATTAGAGCAAATTAAAAAATAATTCTACAATATAGGTTCTTTTTTATTCTTCTCAGTAGAAAAAATGGAGGAAAATGAGAAAAGATAATTCACACACACAAGACTTAAATTATACCTAAGGCTGTTTAGGGTATGGTAAAACACACAATCCCCTGCAGTGTTTTAGGAAGCATATATTGGTAAAACTTTTGGATAGCCTTTTGGTATTGTTCATCAAAAAAAAGTCTTAAATTTGATTATGCAGTTTTACTAGAAATTTTTCAGATGTACTCTGATATTCATATTAAGTATATTAGTCTCATGACATCTCTTAAAATACAGGGAAATTTTAAACAATGAAATTGTATAATAATTATAAATTGTAATAATTCATGGTACTATGAAAGTAGAGATAACATAAGAAGGTGAAAAGAATATGCACAAAATAGTTTACAGATTTATTTTTAAGTAGAATTGTTTTACATGGACTGTGGCTTTTATATTCTTCTTTGAGCTTTTTATAAAAGAAAATGTATAAAGTATCATAAGTTATAAAAAAGGTAAAGCAGTCACAAAAATGCAAAAAGAAAATAAAATTTTAAAATAGATTTTAAAAGGGGGGGAAGGACATTGAAGCCATTCTCTCAAATCAGTAGGAAAAGAAAATCACTATAATATTTATCATCAAACACTTTTATATCCTGCCAATCCAAGAAATAGAAAGGAATAAGACAGAGGTTAATTCATGGGAAATGGTTAAGAAAAACTAAGCAGATTCAGTAAGCTAACCCTCCTAGGTATAGTTATCCCAGGACACAACAAGTAAAGTAGTAATAAAGAAAATACGCAAACTTGGAGTTCATAAAGCATAAGCATATCTAACTCGCCACCCCAAAGTTGCTGTGAGGATTTTTAAAAATAATAGATTTGTTTAAAGAAGAAATATGTACTGACAGTTCATGTCTAAGAGAATAAAAACATAGAAACAATGGCTTATAACAGAAAAATAATTTTTATCCCCTTGCCTTCACCACCTTTCTAGGTCTGTCACACGGGAAGGCAAGATATAAAGAGAAGGCCTTCAGGAACCCAGCTCTAGAGAGCACAGGGGATAAGAACCAACCACACTGAAGGTCCACGAGAGGGAAGAATGGTCTTACTGTCTTGCAGAGGCTACACATGCATTAGCCAAGGTTATTTCCAACCAAACCCCAACAAGAATGGGAGAGGGATTGGGCATCTTCTCTGAAAGAGCAGAGGTTAGGGAGGCGAGAGCAAATAACAGGGAGGAGGCAGAGTTCAAGAAGAAATCAGAGTCTCTAAATAGAAAGGAGTGTCCAAGAGGGTAGGATGGGGTCCCAGCCCATATAGCCAAGAATGAATGACCAGCTGTCATTTAGGAGCTTCAGGGCAAGTCGGACAGTATATAGCAGCCACCCCTAACCACTAAGCCTAGCCACCACAACTTCCTTCTTGAGTTCTGAAAAGGTTGAAAGACAAAATTCCAGACTGAAGTTAAGAATTACTTTGTGCCTAACTCAAATCCCAAATAAAAAGCAATATCTAACAAGTGGAACAATTAATAAAGTAAAACAAGTTCTTAAGGATCTATTTCCAGTGTATTTAACTTATCTAGTACTATCTCCTGCTTCTCCATCAACATTAAGATCAAAACTTAAGTCCTTCCATGCCTCCTTAGAGGCATATACATACACATATGTCATTATAATAACCAAACTACTGGATTTGAATCCCAGCTTCACTGCTCACTAGATGTGGGCTTTTCAACAGATTGCTTAACCTCTTAGTGATCATTTTCTTCATGTGAACAATAGGGAGTATAGCATTCACCAGAAAGGAAGTAAGATGAGGCAGGAAAAGCACTTGGAGAGTGCCCAGTACATCTGGTTACACCCTAACTGGTTTTTCAAAAATTGTACTTTGCAAGTTCCATGACACCACTGTTAAAAAGGTAATGAGTTAGAACAACTTTTCTTCCCTGGGCTTCCTCTAAGGAAGTATTCTGTTTTTACTGGGAAGAGATATTTGATGAACTGATTAGGATTGAAGGTAAGCTCTCAAGGTCACAATTCAGGTAAGAAAAACTCCAAAATAAGATTCAAGAGGCAAGAATTAGTTTGCTTCTGAAAAAGAAGGAAGAGAAGAGAAACAAAATGGGAGGTAAAATAAGAAAGAAAATGAGAGGAGAGAGAGAAAAAACAGAATTTTATGCCCAGGGCACCTCACCAGGCAAGAAAGGGTATCAACAACTAGGTTGTCTAGAAGAAAATCACACCCTTTGAGGGTTTAGAAGGCATTTTTTAATTCTATAGTTTTGTACAGTTCTCTCATTTCCCAGGAGGGCAAATGCCAGGGCTGGGTGATCAGTTTCTTCTGGTGTAGACCCTGGCCAAGAAACAAGGTTATGTCTCCAGAAACAGATTAGGCAGTGTAAACTCTAAGTGTGACAGGAAGGGGGAGAGTGCTGGCTTGAGATATCCATTTCCAGAGACGACCAAAATATTTTGACTCAACATTTTCCTTTCTTGTTTATTTGTCTGTTTTCAGTCTCCCAAAGACCTATCACTTCAGGGAATGGAAGGCAATTTCTAAGTCCACACACCAATTATTCCAGAGTAAGGCAAGCTTGCTCCTATGCCCTCCAGGGCCAATTGTTTTTCATTTCCAGAATATTTGCTTGATTTTGGCAAAGTGTAGGTTTCTGGCAATATCACTGCTCTTGCCATACCAGTAGAACCAGTTGGGAAAAATGAGCCTCTATTTTTAAATTTACATTTCAATGTATATCTTTTGTATGTTTTGATATTTGTTTTTCACCTAACATTATAGTATTCAATTTTCCCATGCCATACCTTTAAGATTTTAATAAATTGCAAAATATCTGATTTTGTGCATATATCGTAATTGATTGAACTAATCCATGTGAGCAATGATCACCTTTTTGTACAACTTTCATTCCCATCTCACTCAGAATGTTTTTCTCTGATAAATTTCTGGACCCAAACCAAAAGACACTTATATTACTAAGTTTCTCGATATATTTTTTAATTATTTCCCAGGGAAAATACATACAATTTAAAACCCTTCCACTAGGGAGTGGAGGTGGGACTCAGTAGCAGACCGCCTTCCTGGCCTGTGTAAGGTCCATCACAAAGCACAAAAAGAAAAAAAAAAAAATCTTACCATTAGCCCTTATCAGCTTGATTATTACCAATATTTTTAAATCTTAAAGTTTGGTGATTTCATATTGTTAAAATAAAACATTTTTCATAGTTTCATATTGAGCTTGTTTTCTTCATTCAGCTACTGTTTATTGAGTGCCGCCATATGTCACACTGGGCGTAGAGTAGGGAACAGTGGACCTCCCTTATGGAGTTTGCATTCTAGGCGATGAGACAAATAATGAATGAGTAAACTTAATATGATTTCAGGAAAGAAGAAGAACTGTGAAGAAAAATAGAGCAAAATACAGGAGACAGGAGCACTGTGTATGGGTAAGAGTGCTATTCTAGACAGGGACAGGGAAAGCCCCTCTGCTGTGGTCAGATCTGAACAGAAGCCTCAATGAAATAAAGGAGAGAAAAATATGAAGAGTATTCCAGGTACTTGCACATGCCCAGAGAAGAACAAGCCTACTGTGGTCAAGAAGCCTCAGGAACACCAATGAGCTGGTGTGCGTTGCTGATTTTAGGAGATACTGTGAACCACGGCCAGATCATTTGGGGCCTTGCAAACCACGTGGACTGCACTCTCAGTGTAATGAGAAGCCATTACAGAGTTTTAAGCAATAGAATAACTGGTCTGATTGAGGAAAAAAACCTAAATGCTGAACACACTGTATCCTGTAATCTGTGAGGAAGTAAGCGAACGTGTTGGCAAATTCCCAGGATAACTCTGGAAGTCAATGCCAGAAACTTGTGGCCTCTGGGGGAAGAAACTGGGTGGTCTAAAGGGGTACAGGAAAAGGAGAGACTTGGGCTCTTTTGCATTGTTAAAACTCTGTACTTTGTATACACACTCCTTGTCAGAGAGAGACAGCCTCTGGCTGCTTTGGAAGACTTCACTGTAGGACACAAGCCTGGGAGGCTGGAAGGGAGACCAAAGAGGACACAGTTACAGCAGCCAAGAGAGACAATGGAACCCTGACCTGGGGAAGGCATAGAGAACTTGTTAATGGATCAGGTGTGACCTTGAGGAAAGTAGAGATATCAGTATGACCTCTAGGTTTTTGGCCAGGGCATGTGGAACATGGAAGAAAGAGCCATCTACAGAGATAGTAAGGACTTGGGGAGGATGAGAGCTAGTGGGTGGCTGGACACAAACCAAGAGGTTCCAGTGTAGCAGAGAGTGTTTTATAAAGGCGTCTGGGATCAACTCCAAATACTGCTGAGAGGTCAAGCTAGGTGAGGGTTGAGAGTTGCCATCACCATGGCAAATTCACCAAAGAGCTAGACAAAGCCTGATTAGAATGTATTAAGTATTCATAATTTTGTATCAATTTTTTTCTATTAGCATTTTAGTCTTTCTCTTATTGGACTGAAAGAATTCTGCATAGGTTTGTTTTATTTGTTGCAAATGTTTTCCCTGGTTTTACCATTTTTCATTTCAATTTTTTAAGGGTTTTTGACAAATTTAGGTGTTCACAAACATCCACAACTGCTTTCATAGAGTCTTCTTTCTTAAGAAGTTAATATGTGCCCATATTTTCCTTCTACTTTTCTTTCTTACTTTTTTGTATTTTGTTTAATCCATTTGAAATTTGTATGGGATCAGTGTAAAGTATCCATATAACTTCTTCCCAAAAGAGAGTTAACAAATGTCTAGGTCCCATTTATTGGGCAATCACTTCTTTTCTTACACTTTTATGATACCATTTGCTATGAGTTAAAATGTGTCCCCCAGAAATACATGTTGAAGTTCTAACTACCAGACTTCGGTCCCTTATTTGAAAATAGGGCCATTGCAGATGTAATCAGTTAAGATGAGGTCATACTGGAGTAGGGTGGGCCCTGGGTCCAATGTGCCTAGAGAATGGCTGAGTGCAGACACACACAGGGAAATGTGGACATGTGAAAACAGAGGCAGATGTTAAAGTTGCCACAAGACCTCAGAAGCTAGAAGAAGCAAGGAAGAGGTCTTCCCTGTAAACTTCAGAGGGAACATGGACTGCCAACATCTTGATTTTAGACTTCTAGACCCCAAAGCAATAAAATAATAAATTTGTGTTGTTTGAAGTCCTTTGTTACAGTAGCCCTAGAAAGCACATATACTAACTTTATCATAGATTCAATTATCTTATAGAATAGGATCTGTTTTCTAATTTATGTCTATGAGTATACCAGTATAATACTATTTTATTATATCTTTTATTTATTTTAGTCCTTAGTACTTTTCCTTCAATACTAGTCTTTTATGAATTTTCCATAAGCAGTCTCACAAAATATTCTTTACAAAAAGTTTTATTTTTAGAGTAGATGTATTGAGTCCTGCTTCCCCAAATTGAAACCTATGAATTTCTATATATACCATGATTCATTATTTAACAAGAATAAAAATTCACAATATGGGCTGGGGATGTAGCTCAGTGGTAATGCACTTGCCAAGAATGTGCCAAGCTCAGGGTTTGATCCCCAGCACTGTAAAATTTTTTTTAAAAAATCACAATATGATTACATTAAATAACTAAAGTTGCCAATTCATTTAAAACATGATTCCTTTTTTCAATTTACACTTAAAAATTTACCTTTATTCCAGAAAACTGGACCAATATGCATTTTAAAACACTTATAGGTATAAAGCATAATTTAAAAATCTATACTGCCACTGGGTGAGGTGGCACTTGCCCGTAATCCCAGCAGCTTGGGAGGCTGAGGCAGGAGGATGGCGAGTTCAAAGTGCCTCAGCAACTTAGCAAGGCCCTAAGCAACTCAGTGAGACCCTGCCTCTAAATAAAATATAAAAAAGGACTGGGATGGGGATATGGCTCAATGGTTAAGTGCCCCTAAGTTCAATCCCCAGAAACCCCTCCCCCACACAAAAAATATACATACCCTATAGTTGAAGGAGACTTTTAAAAAAATAATTAAATTATTATTGCTAATTTCCACATTATTTTTAAAAATTTAAAAATCCTTCTCCATCCTTTATTTCAAGTTAACAATGACAGACATTCTATTTTGAGAATATTTCCTGGGGCTGGGGATATAGCTCAGTTGGTAGAGTGCTTGCCTTGCATGCAGAAGGCCCTGGGTTCAATC
>JAJEJO010003612.1:113757-244537 GCA_020662805.1 Glaucomys volans
AGAGAGAGAGAATATATCCTCATTTTCTACCCACCCAGCCAATGCCCCATCTCCAATCAGAACATTTTCTCCAAACCCCTACCTACTTTCCTAAAATCTTCCCCTTCCTTATACACTGGATCCCACTCATCCTTCAAGGTCCCCCTTGCTCACACCATGCTTAAAGCACCAAAGCCTTCTGGTTGGAAGCACTCTTCCTCTGCTAAAGTTGCCACTTTCTGTCTGTAATTCATCTTGCATTTATTTATTTATTGAGCAACTGTGTTATCTTTTATTGATGGGTAGGGTTTGAACTGTGATTTATTAACTCATATTAGTTTGAGCAATATCTTTTGTTACATTGTGCCCTAAAACCTTTTTTAAAATTAGATTGTCTAATTCCACCTACTCCTAAATTTGAGCTTCCAAACACACTGTTTCTCATGTGGAAGTGATGAGGACTGGCCTCAGCTGAGACATTTCTATAGCCAGGAACACCCAGCACTTAAAATGCATCTTTATGTAGGTCAGGGTTGGTTCTTATAGCTATTCCTTTGCCTACCAGACAGACATCGCACCGCACTACAATGACGTTTTCCATCGTGCTTGCAAATCTAACTTTCCCCATGTGATTTAAGTAAGCACTGGGCGAGGGTCTGAAGGATTTGAATTCAAGTTCTCGCTTTGTCCTAATCTTTCATTTCTTTATCATTGTAATGATATTAATGCACCAGATCATGGGAGTTTGGGTTTTGTTTTTTTTTTTTTGTTTTTTTTTTTTTTTGCTTTACTTTGTCTTCATTTCATTTTATTTTCATTGCAGCCATAGTTGAGACTCTTTAGAATATTCAAGTGGGAGAAAGGGCAATTGGTAAAAGGGAACTGCTCTGGTGAAGCAAAAAGATGGGACTGGAGATCTGCCTCTTGACTTTCCTACTCTCTCCACAGCCCTGGAATCTCCCCCAAGAGAACACACATTGAGCTATTAAACTAGGTAGGCAGTCTCATGCCACTTTGAGATTTTTGCCAGAATCAGCATATAGTAATGTTTTATTCATTCATTCATTCATTCATTCATTCATTCAATCATCAAGAATTTATTGGGCTGGAGATGTGGCTCAGTGGTAAAGCACTTGCCTGGCATGCATGAGGCCCTGGATTCAAATCCCCCAGCACCAAAAAATAAATAAATAAGACTTTGTTGAAGACCTGCTCTGTTCTGGGGACTCAGCAAAACCAAAGCCCCTCCGTATCCCCCTTTGTGTATGGTTAGGAGTCTTGGCTTCCAGATCTGGGTTCATCTGGATTCAAACAGGTCTGCACCATCCAACTGTGTGAATTTAAACAAATTATGTCATTTTCCTTTACTTAGACTCAATTTCCTAAAAAATGGAAATCAATTCATAGGTTTGTTGTGCAGATGAAATGAGAACTACATACAGAGTATTTAGTACAAAATTAGCACACAGCATGTAATAGTTGTTATTTTTCTGATCCTCTTACTTTTTAAACTAAGTAATTCCTTTGCCTCATTCTAAGCAAACAAGTTTAATACACTATTGTATGTCCAATACACTTGAAGATATATACACAATAATTCCATTTGAAAATGTTACATCTAAAGTCATTTTGATATACCTACAATACATGTGACACATTTGGAAAGCATCATTACCACCATTCCTGCTACTATTAGTAATCTATGCTCCAGTGGAATACAGCATAAGACCTCATTTTCCCTTGTGTACTGTTATCACTCCGATCCATCATTTAAAAACAGTCATCAGACACTTAATTGCTGCAGTGTTTCATGTCAGGGAACAGCCTGTACCTATTTCTTAACACTTAAATCAAAGCCACAAAAGGTGTGGTAGAATTACACCCAGATCATTCAAGCACATCAACAAAGACGACAGACCTATGTGTGAAAAGGTGAAAAAACATTTATATAATACACAGGTTGAATGTCCATCAATTGAAACGTTTGAGACAAGAAGTATTTTAGATTTTGGATTCAGGGGTTGGGGGTTTGAATATCTGCATACACATAATGAGATATCTTGGGACTGGGACCCAAGTCTAAACATGAAATTCATGTGTTTCATATAGACCTTGTAAAGATAGCCTAAAGGTTGTTTTGTGCAACGTTTTTAATGAGCCTGTGTTCTGACTGTGACCTATCATATGAGGTTAGGTGTGGAATTTTCCATTTGTGGCTCAAAAAGCTTTGGAGTTTTGGAGTATTTTGAATTTTTGTTTTCAGATTAGGATGTTCAATCTGGTCAGATTAAGAAGAGTCTTCCAGTGATGGAGACAAGAGTGAAAGCCTTGTGAAGTTGGCAATGGAGCCCCATGTTCAGACCCCCAAGATAGAGCCTGTGGGCCCTTGGAGCTCTAGAATGCCAGGCTGGACACTTTGCTAGCCTCCTGCCTTTTCTGAAAGTCAGACTTTTCCTAGGGCTGCCTTTCCAACCCTCACCCCATCCATGACTGCACACGTAAGCTTTTCATCACATGAATTACTGCTAATTATTAAAAGTGTCCTATGGCAATCACACAGAGGCAGAGAATCTCAGAAATAAACACAGGTTTTCTAGTGACTGGGCTTTGGCCAGCCCTCTGGGTGATTAAGGAACTCTGTGGACATCCAGTTTCTGCTTCAACACTAAGCAGAGGTCACTGCCCTCATTCCCCATCCCACCCTACAGCTTACATCCTAACTGGTGACATATTTGAGTCAGAAGGGCTGTGTCCTAGTCTCAGCTCTGTCACTTACCAGCCAATTGGGAGACATCTGCATCACCCTCTTGACTTTTTCCTCTTTTGTAAAATGGGGAGTTTGTTTGATGGAAGCTCTCAGGTCAATACTAGCATTCAACTAATCTGATTCTAACAATCTGTCTTCTCTGTGGCCGGTGACAGTACTTCCAATACTTAAATGCAGTATTCATGTCTTTTCCTCTGCAAATGTTCCCCTTCCCCGGCACATGTCCCTGTTGCTCTAGGTTTCCAGATCCCTCTCTGCTCTCTCTGGTCATTCTCCTTTGGAAGGGGGCCAGTTCATCAGCTCGGTTCAGATAAGGGGCACGACAGAGCCTGCCTGGGACTTTTTCCAGAGCACCTGCTCATTGCCAGAACCAAGACGATCTGACTCATTAGAGCATCTGGTCACCTCCCTTGTCCCCCAAGCCCTGTGGCATAACCACTGGCTTTGCAGATCTAGTAAGTTAGATTTAAAATAGGGACTATTAGGAAAAGACAAAAAGGTGCTCACTAAATGCATAACCTCATAATTTCTAAGACTTTAATTTAAAAAAAGAGAAATATTAAGAAAGCTCTTTGAATAAGTACCGTGAAACACCCCGGATCCTCAAGAGTGATTGTTTCTGAAAGTTTGGAGGAGGAAAAAAGCCATTTCTTCTGCAGTGAAAAGGCACCCCAACTGGGCTAGACTCCGTTGAGGAGATATTGCTGCCACCATGTGGCAGCAGTTGTTACCTATCTGTCCAGAAGAACTTCAGGAGGAAAGAAAAACGTGGCTGGTTTTCATATAGGAGTCCTGAGACAGAGAAAATAAATGAAGACAACACACCACCCAGATTCCTTTTCCTCTCTTCATTCTTCTCATCCCTCAAACCACTTTTCTAAGCCTCTTTATTATCAGAAGTCAGTGTACTTTGCAAGCTCTGAAGCCTGGAGTCCATCGCAGGTTGGCTAAACGACACCAATGTAGAGAAACTGCCTTGGTCTAATGTCTACTAAATGCTTCAAGGAAGACCCTGAGGTCTGACCTCCATCTCTGCAGTGAAGGTGAGCTGTCCGGTGTCCTTTTTGACAACATGATGGCCTTACAATGGCTATCATTTTTGGCCTCCACCAAGAACACTACCTAGAGATGTCCAGGCTGGATGGTAGCTCTGGAATGCACAGTCACAGCTTCCTACTGCTGGTCCCTCCAGATTGCAAGCTGTATGTGTTTACATCCACCCAGGTCAGCAACACAGCTTCTCCCCTCACAAATGTGCCCCTTTTTCTTCTGAGTGTCCTACTGCAAGGTCATAGGAATTAGAAAACCAATGCACAGGAGCAGGGTGTATATCTATCTCATGATCTCTCTGGGGATGATCTTAGGAATGTTATTACCAGCCTTAAAATAATGTATTTTCCCATCAATAGTTCACAAGTCCAACTAACCAAAAAAAGGTGGGGGGATTAATCAATAGTAGAAAAGTGTGATAATAAACTTATTGTATAGCACAAACTGATATTTACCTATCTTTCCCAGGCAGCTAGAAAAAAAAAAAACAATGTTATCTTAAAAAGAGAAAGATGTAACTTTTCTGTTTAATATACAATGGGAAAAAAATCAACTAACAAGAGGAAGAGAAAAAACACAAACAAGATGGGGGCTGGGGATGTAGTTCAGTGGTAGAGTACTTGCCTAATGTGTGCGAGGCCCTGGGTTCAATCCCCAAAACTGCCAAATACACATATACCAAAATAGAACATACTCTTGATTTGATGCATGATCTCAGCAGAGGGTAAAATCACCTGCTTGTCATAAACCTACTTGTGAGGAAAAGTATCTGCATACTAAGCAGTTATCAGGTGGATCATCAGGTGGAGCTGGAGATGCTAGCCTGTGACATGGGGTTGGGGAATGCCCAGTGAGCACCACCACACTGCACTGGCCTCAGTGGCCACTAAAAAGGTACCATATGTAAAATACCTAGAATAAGACCTGGAAAGATCCACAACAATGAATGTGGTTATCTTCAGGAGGCAGGGGAAATAAGAACAGAGAAGGATAACAGTAACCTGTAATGTCTTTTTTTTTTGCAAAAGGGATATAACATATAATTTTTAAAATAGATGAATTGTAAAATGAAGCAAAAGGAGCATGGGTTTAAGTTGCACACCTGAGTCTAATGTCAGTTCCATCTGTGCCTTACTAGTGTCTAGTGTTGGGTAGATCGCTAAAACTCTTGAGCCTCAGTTTCCTCATCTATAAAATGGAGATGTTAATATTTAGCTAACAGGACTGTTGTGCTGATTGAGTAATGTAATAAAAAGCTCCTGAAATATAGTTGGTTCTCAATAAATGCTTAAGAAAGAAGAGTTTATTGTCCAGACTAGAGATGATGCAGGTTTATTGAAGATGGAGGCAAATACATAAAGAAAGATGGGAGAGACATTTCAGAGACCATAAGGCAATTTGCCAACAAAACCAAGGTTTATGGTCCAAAGCCTCCTCTACACATGCTCCTTGCTATCCCTGGGCTGCCTTTTGTATTTCTTTTCTCCCTTAAGGCTCCAAAATGTTGCTTTTGTTTGAGACTATGAACTGGGAAGAGAGAAAAAGAATGGAGCAGAAGGCATTCAAAACCACATAAAGTCCACAGTGAAACTTCTATATGTTTGCATGTCACATTGGCTATTCTGTAAAGG
This sequence comes from Glaucomys volans, assembly GCA_020662805.1. Taxonomy (NCBI): domain Eukaryota; kingdom Metazoa; phylum Chordata; class Mammalia; order Rodentia; family Sciuridae; genus Glaucomys; species Glaucomys volans. Next base: position 119,185 of record JAJEJO010003612.1, read on the forward strand.
AATTGCAATGACACTTCTTTCTATAAATGAATAGGTACCACATCCTGAGAGTACCCTTATATTAACATATAATAATTTATCTCATTATAATAGCCTAATTCTGTCTCTTCCTCTAAGCCATTCTCAATAGGGAATCCACCCCAAGAAGACAAAAATTGACTCTTGGAGGATAAAAAATCTTAAGAGTTTCAATGTGTAAGGCACAGATCTACAAATGGTATGTGTACAGATATACAGTGTCTCCACAGCATTAGATGTTCAGAAAGAGCACTAGAAAAAAAACCTGAAAGGGCTCTTTTGGAGGTGATAATGAAAAAAGAATGTTGGGAAACCCTGCTCTTATACTAAGTGCCCTTGGAGCAGGGACTCTGAATTCACATTCATTGGGGCATCATCGGTGCCAGGCAGAGAGCCTGTGCATGGGGGTGCTAACAGCAATAGACTGAAGGCACATTGGGAGGGGAGGAGGGAGATACTTCATGCATCCATTTTCACCAAAAGCAAGGGAAATCATTCAATGGGCTAAACAATGAACAACCCGAGTTGTTCCCCCAAGGCTCCTACAAGGTTCTTTTCTTGTCCCATAGGCCTGACCAGAGTCAGATTGACTTTCCCAAAGTCAATCAGGAGCAAGAGAGTGAACTAATCCCGAAATCAGAGTGTCTAGCCCTGGGTGGGAAGGGATCAGCTTCCCCTAAGGCACAAACACAGCACAATGTCAAGGGAGAAGCAGAAACCCAAACGAAGTGCTGGTTCTGTAAGAAAGGAAGAAGAAATGGGATGGATGCAGGTCATGCAGACCATGGATTCTACTTATTCCTGGCTCATATGTTCCTGAGCAGTTTTATTAAGAGAAACAGATTTCTGCATTTTTTCCTCCATATTTTACTAGATCTTACAGAGCCAACAATTGTTAAATTAGTTAACAATTTATTTTGACAAGCTATTAATTTAGACACGTGAACTATGTCTGTATCTTTCCATGTTGTACCCACATTTTACAACATGGTGTGGTCTTATCAAAAAACGTGAGAGATGGATAATGTTGTGGCTCAGGAAACAATACCTCACAGTATGGCATTTTGACATGCTGAGTCCTTCAAACTAAAATAACAGCCTCAGAACCAAGATCTCTCCAACCTACCCCAGGGAACTCTCCCCTCCTCCCATCTCTTGCCCCTCTTTCTCCTCCAAAGTGCAAGGAGGAGCTTCCTCTAAAGCACCCCTTTCTACCTAAGGACTGAATCCACCAGAAGCTTAAATAGTAAGAAAGAAGATTAGAGCTGACACCACAGCCAGAGCACAGCTCTTCCCAGCTATCGCCTGTTCTCCAGGCCCTTCCTTCTCCCTTGAAATTACTCTTCTCAAATTGCCTGCATCCTCCACTTTCCTCTCCCAGTCAAGAGGACACTTAGCCTTCCAGATCCCATTGAGCTGGCCGCTCACTCTCCTGTGATGCCCTGTGTACACCAAATGCTCACCTGCCTTTTCTCCTATTCATCTATGGTCTGTTTGCTTCAGCAGACTCAATTACCAGATCTTTGGTAGGGAGCAGGGAGGGGATGTCCCTTCACCCCTGTGATTGATTGATGATAGATAGATGATAGATAGATAGATAGATAGATAGATGATAGACAGATGTTGTGCTATGGTTTAGGATTTGTCCAAGGGAGGGAATATGTTATCAGGAAAGGAACATGGAGAGCCTTGGAACAGGGCTGTTGCCTTAACTTGTCCAAGTGAAGTTGGTGACATTAAGAAGTCCTTTCTTCTCTTAGAACTTTGATTTTATCACTTGTGAGTTAAAGATTATGAAAGCCCCTGACATCCCTACGTTGGAACATATTTCTACTATATTATAGTTTATTTAGGTTTGTGGGCTTTTACTCATATTGTTGGTTTTACTAAATATTAGCATCCTATTTGTAATTTTTCTTGAAAATTCGACTATATTTTAGCTCTCAATTGTAATATTTTGATAGGAAAATATAATCCATTTAAAGACAAACCATGCCCTGTCACAGATTTCAAAAGGGAATATTTGTACCAATAAAAGCAGCCTGTGGTATTCAGTTTTAAATGATCACACTCAATCTTTTGGATGGATAGGCGGGTGGTGGGCAAACAGGAAGAAAACTGAATGAGCAAATAAACATTCTGCTCTCTAATAATTCACAGGTGACACTAAGGAAATTAAATGGCAGGTGTATGTCTTTCTGCAATTAAGAGCCATTTGAAATTGTGCCAGTTCGAATAATAAGCCCATGGATGTTTCTGCCACTCGAATCCATAGAAGCAACACACAATTTGCCAACTTCCCAAGGGGCTTGCTGGCATTTTTCATTAGACTCTGATTTCTTTCCATTAACACATCTAAACAATATGTTGCCCTCGCTAAGGGAGGCCAGAGACGGCATTTAAATTTGTAACGTCCCAAAAAATCTCTGATAGTAGATACGTTTCCCTGGTCCCTTGTCTCTTAGGAATCATGAAACTTATAGGGCACTCCTAAAAAGCCTGAGTTCATTTTCTTTCTTTTCATACAAGTTCCATATAGAAAAATCACTCGCGCGCACGCGCGCACACACACACACGCACACACACAGACACACACACCCCTGAAGCTGTTGACAAAGTCCATACAATTCTAAGATTCTTAAGAGCAGCAATGGCTTTTTTAAAAGCAGCTTTCTATTTTGGCCTAATAAATTAACATAATCAAATAGCTATTTTTTTAACTTATTTAATTATTCCCAACTAATTTTGAAAGCCCAACTGACAAAAACGGCTTCTACTGTCCCAGGCTCAGAAACTCCAGGGCGCATGCTTCCTCACAGCCGCATTTAGTTGAAGACCTGGCTGTCAATGCCACATTGTGATTGTTGCTTAGAGGCCACTTCCTGCAGCTGCCATCTGGCTGATTAGAAGGGGGAAAGGCCTATGGTGACAAGCCCTCGGGGCATTTCTCCAACCCTTTAGGAAACAGAAGGAAATACTTGGGACTCTAATTAGAGACCCAGGAACTACTAATAAATAGTTCACACAGCCTTAAAGGTTACAGGTCTCAGAGTCGATCCCTTCACGTGCCATATTCCACACGCCCTTCCTTTCATTTGAGCAGTCTCTGTCCTATTCTATTTTCTTCTTTCTTTTTAAAAGTACAAATCCGAGCATTCAACCCATTAATTAATAATTTCCACTCTGTATCAGCCTAGAACCCTGTCCAATCATTGATTTGTGTCTGTTAGGCACCAGGTATATAGCTAAATGCTGGAACTTCAAAGACAAAGGCAAAATAAAATCCTGCCATGAAAATACCTAAAACAGTTGATTCAATACCTTCCTCTGCACCATATGTATCTATTTCTTTCTCTAACTTCTCATTTGGGACTAATTATAACCCAGTGGTTAGGAACATAGGCTCTAGGCCCCTGGGCTGCATATGAATCCCAGCTTTACCTCCCATCTCTGCAACTCCATATTTATTTTCCTCACTCACGTGTTGAGAAACTTACTCATTTGAGTGGCAGGTCTTCAACTAAACAGCTTTTAAGACATGGAACCAGGAAGGGGTAGAGCCATCGATTCCATCAATCAGTCTGGCTTATGATTTCATGCACTAAACCACTATGCTGTACTTCTCTTTCAAACTAAACATGTTATTTTTCACTTAAAAATATAAAACAGGGCTGGGGGTTTAGCTCAGTGGTAAAGCACATGCCTAACATGTACAACACCCCCACACATAAAGTTTTCATAATTAAATAATCCTAGTAATAGGCCGTCTAGATATGGATTTATACATATATGTATATAAATAAATATGAATGTATGTATTATGGTGCTAATTATTTGTTTTTAAATATGTATTTATATATTTAACCAACCTCATATCATTGAACATTTATGCTTTTATCAGTTTTCACTATCATACACAACAACAGCCTTCGCTCATCCTAATGAAAATGGTATGTCTGTGTTTGTTTATTTTCTCAGGATGAACACCTATAACTACAACACCTTGGGCCATGCCAAGGTACCCTCCAGGAGGCCTCCAAACAGCAGGGGCTGAGTCTGCTCCCCCCCAACACCTTTACCGACACTGACCCAATTTTGTCAATCTGACAAGTGAAAATGTCAAATGCCTATTTCTATTGATTCATAGTTGAACATTTCTTTATTAATTAACTACCATTTATAATTTAATTCTTTGGAGAATGGCTTTCCCTTTTTTCCCCTTTCTAATGGATTTTTTAAATTTTTCTTATTGATTATGTTTTTTATGTGTTAACATTAACCTTTTGGCTAATATAGTGTTGACATATCTTCTCTGATCTTTAATGGAGAAGAATTTTGCACCATAATTTACATATTCGCCTGTCCATATAGGCAGCCCTTTCAACCCTGAGAGTATAAATATGTGCACTCAATTTTCTTCTAGTCTTTCAGGAAGTCATTTTATAAAAGTTGATAGTTTCATGCAACCACCACATGTATGGCTGGGACATGGCTGATATCAAGAAGGGAGAAAGGCATTATAAGCAAACCAGATAAAATTTTACCAAGTTGAAGTATTTTGACTTTTGAAATCATAATTTTATAATAATTTATAATTTTAAATACAGCAGGAAGCAAAATATCAGACTGATGGAGAAATGATCCACAGAAGAGGCTTCCCAGGATCACAGTAAGCCAGGGGCACTCCAGGGTCACAGTATTATAAATGGATGAAACAGGGCGTGAACCCCCACTACCTGGTTTCACTCTGAGCTTTACATCATTCAACCTCCCTGGAAAACCAAGTCCTCCTCTTCCATACCCAGGTCCCACGCTCGGTGTCCTCAGGTCACTGCTTCTGTCTCAAGCAGCTGCACGCTCTCCTCCCTCGGTCCCCTTCCTCCACCCATAGGAACTGGACTTCCCTGCACCTGTGCACGTCAGCCTCCGGGAAGGCAGAGCGAGGGACTCGGGAGTAAGTGAAGCTGTTTTGCCTCGGGATGACATTATTTGCCGGCTTTAGTGGCATCTCAATACCAGCAACCTAATTGAGGGGGAAAATGAAAATGCTGAACCCCTTGTTCAGAAACCAGGGAAGGGCTCCCCCACCACACGCACGGTTTTTCTCCTGCTCCTTCCCGGTGCGCTTGTGTGTGTATGGCGAGGGGGTCGTTGGTCTGTTCTATTTAATGCTACTCCACGGGCACCCTAATACTTGCAGGGTGAGTCCAGACCCTGCAAAGCGCGGGCGACCTGCTAGGGGGCCCGGGCACCGGCAGCAGAGCAGGACCGCTGCGGGGCTGGGGCTGGGTGCTGGGGGCGGAGCGACAGTGATCTTGGATGCGGAGGGGCAGGGAGGACCAGCCCCTGGTCCTCTGTCCCATTCGGACACAGATTCAAAGATAAATCAGAATTGCAAGAGGGCGACCGCAGAAATTGGAAGTGCAGCCCTGCGTGCCTGCCCTGGTCGCCGGCCCCGGCAGCTAGGGATGGGTCCTAGCTCGTCTCGCCCCTCAACCCCCTGCTCCCAGGGCTCTGTCTGCACGCACAGCGCCATAATTAACTTTCCCCGTCCTCCTCTCCTCACCACCCAGCCCACTGCCCGCAACCAGTGAGCTGGTCGAGATAAGCACAAAGAGCCACACGGAAAGCGAACCAAGACGCCCTTCCGTGTGAGGTCGGCTGGGGCCCAGAGTGCAAGTATTCCACCAAATTATGGGGAGCAAGTCCTTCTTTTGATACTATTCCTAGAACCGATTAGCCCAAACCTTTCATTTAGTTGCAACTTGATGCAAAAACAAATAACTATGGTACTGTATTTTAACAGCTTAAACAGCTCCGTTTGTTTAGCTAAAGCAGATGAAGAGCTTCCCAGAAATACCCAGAAGAGCACTTTGGGTCTGATGAATGCATAACAATGACAGCTGCGAAGTCACAAAGGAAGTACCGTTTAGGTGGCATTTGCTAATGAGTTGTATTTTGGGAGGGAGAGAAAAAAGTCGTTAAAACAATGAAAGTCAAAGCCAAAGTAGAAACCCTCTCCCATTTACTTCTCTTTATAAATTCACAGCTCTGCTGATCAGTTTGGAATATGATGTGCTTGACCTCAGTCAGGAGCAGGTTATAGCATTTAAAAAGGGACTGCTTTGTCTCCCATGGCTTCCTTCACTTCACATTTAAATAGATACCATATACATAAGATTATTGTATAATTATGTGACTATAACTTTGCTTTTGCTTTCATAAAGATATTTGCTGATGATGAGATATATACATCGGCTTAAAAACCATAATTAGAAAGCAGACTTCCTACAAATAGATAGGTGAGTGACTTAATTCCACAGAACACACTTAAAAGCTATGCTGAAAAGTAAAAAACAAATTTTCAAATATTTTCTTCAATTTTAAAATAATGTATTCAAGCAGGGCAGGGTGCTGCAGCCCTGCAGGCTGAGGCAGGAGGATCACAAGTTTCAGGCTACCTTTCTCAACTTAATGAGGCCCTTAGCAATTCAGCAAGGCCTGTCTCAAAATAAAAAGGACTGGAGATGTAGCTTGGTAGTAAAGCACCCTTGGGTTCAATCTCTAGCACATACAAAAAGATTTTTAAATAAATAATGTATTTTAAATAAATAAAGTACTCAAAATAAGACAATAGAACTTTATGAACTTTCAATGCAAGCAAAATTTTAAAAATTAATTTTGTTGTTTTACTTCCCATCTCGTTCAAAGATTAACTCACTTAAACATTAACTTAATTGATGTTCCACCTAAAGAACCTAATCCAAGATTGGGTGATTTTGAATTACATGGGTAACAATGTCAAACAGCAAACCTTTCCCTGAATGAATACAGATCTGTCAATTTGCAGATGAATAGACTGATCAGAGAAAAAGCCTGTTTCTAAATGAGACTAGACTTGTTCACATATGTTGCACACAAAATAAAGAACTTTAGCAGTTTGGAAAGTGCAGAGAGATAGTATACTCTGGTTTAAAGAGAACCTAATGGTATTATTCCAGCTCTCAGGATACTTTAGTTTAATTTGAGACTAGTAAGCAACATTTGCAGCTAAATCCTTGTTAAGGATGAAACCAGGGCCACAGAGCAACCTGCCTGGTTTTGACCTGAAGTTCTCTCTTCTTCCAGATTACCTTTTCTATATTCTAACCTTGACCTGTTTTGTAAACCTCTCATTTTAATCTTAATCCTAATTCTTTTTTTGATTGAACCCCTGAATGAAATCAGCCTCTCCAACACAGTGCCACACCAAAAATGCTTTATTTTTTAGCTGTTTTGGGTTCATTTTCTGTGTACAAGATAAAAACATTGGATTCTAAATTGTGTGCTGGTGAGCATGAGTCAGTGCCTGATTTGTAACACAAAGGGGCCAGCCACAGTCAAAACTGAATTAACTCTCTTGTGCCCTTCAGTTTTCCTGGATTTCCCTTCCAGGAAGGGATGCTGCCTTCCTCCTCCCCACTGCCTTCTCTGCATCCTACTCCCAGTCTCCTCCTTCCCATCCTTCAAAAGGGTTCTTATCCATTATTTCATTTATGTTCATCATACCCTACTCCAGTGGTCCTTGAAATGGACACAGCATTACAGAAATCCTTTCCCAGCTTCTTATTTATATGGGCTGAGGAAGAGTCCATGGTCCAGGTGTCTTGTGGATTACTGTTCTCCTCTCCCCTTTCAGAGGCATCTTTCAACCACTCCCCCAAAAAAGGTAGGCAGTCATCTCACGTATCAAGACTTACCAGATGCTGCATTGCCTCAGAGGCACCCAAAATGAAATGAGTTTGAAATTGTGGTGTTGATAACAAGCTCACTGCCTGATACGCATAGTCGCCAATACTACTATGGCATCAGGTTTGTGCAAAAAAAGGTTGAGTTTTTTTGTGTGTTTTGTTTTGTTTTGTTTTGTTTTGTTTTTGCACAGGGCCAACCTGCAAGGAGTCCATGAGCTTAAAGAAGAGAGCAGCTCAAATCTGCCTCCCTATCATTTATGGGTGTGGAAGATTTATAGGAAAAGAAGGGGGAGAAATTGCTTATTGATTGAATGGCAAGAAGGGGGAGCTTTAGGCTTCTGTTTGCACAGGTGTAAAGGCCCCTTCATAGGGGACATGTTTCTCTTTGGAGAGTTGTTATGTGGAGGGAGGCAGGGGTAGATTTTGAACCTCTGACATCCAGCCCAACTTCTGACCTGTTGAGCTGGCTGCTTCTGGAGATCCCTTCTTGAAAAACCAGCTCTAAGCTGTCCTTGAGTGTATTCTGTAGGCTTCTCCTGAAAGACAACTTAAGAACTTTGTTATTTAAGGATTTTAAGCCCAGGTGTGTCCAGGCCTTAGCCAATGTCAATGTAGTGTTCAAACTGTGAATGAATCTAATAACTGGGTGACAAATCCTCTTGCAAGTCAGGTGGCTTCCAATTATTTTGAAGGAATAGCTGAAAAATCATTTCAAATTTTTCATGGTAGATCACTATGACTTTATTAGGATATATAATCATGAATCACATAAGGACAGGCATAGGTTCTGAGAAATGTGACATTCAGTGATTTAATCCTTGTGTGAACACCAGAGTATATTTACACCAACTAAAGTGAGCGCTGTGTCACTGGATGGCACAGTCCTGGGGGACCACCATCGTACCTGCAGTCCCTCCTATGTCCTTAAATGACACATGACTGAATCAGAGAAGACATAAAACTTCTAATTCCCATCTGCTTCAGTGAGTGAACAAAGTTTCTCAACATATTTATAAAAATGACAGGTGTGTTGAGAATTGGAGTTGGACCCCATCTCTTCCTCATCATGTCATCTTCATTCATGAATATGGAAAATAACTTTTTAATGCCCCAGCTAGCTCATTAAGAGATGCACTCCTAATCGTATTTTATTTTTATACTTAGTAACTATTTGCATTTGTAAGATAGTGATATTGAAGACCAGTTGAGTACTACTAATAATTGTGATGATAACTCAATCCAGAAGAAAATCCTTAAACACTCCAGGTCCTATAGTCAAAGGAAATAAACAATCAATTTCAATTTATATGCAAATATTTGTTCCAGAAATATATTTAAGACTTTCAAGTGTAGAACACATGGGATAAAATTCTACTGAAGAATGGAACAGAAATATGTTTCAAAGACGTTTTTAGGAAGAAGATGACATGAAATGTCCTCCTCCAGTCTGCCCAGGTCTTTCTTAAAGCTTCTATTTAAGCTCCATTGGATACATTAGGAATGTATCCAATCCAATTAGGAATCTAGCCATTTTATTTCAAATAAAGCAAAAGTGGAAATCGTATCCTTTGCAACTATGTGAATGAATTTAAGTTGAAAGTGTTAAGAGATCGACTTTAAAATATACAAAAAACAAAGCTTTTCAACATCCTCTCTGGGGCGACATAAGCAGAAAAGTTTAGAGACATCACTGCTCATGACAGTCTCCACCTCTTCACTCGCCAGCATCACTGTCCAGAATGTTCTGCTTTGGGCTATGTACAAGGCTCAGGAGCTTAGGCTTTGGGTTCAGGAGGCCCTAAGTACAATGATTGGGCCGAGGAGGCAGCAAGCGAGGCTGCTGCCTGGGTGCAAAACTTGAAACCTCCCCTCGGGCTCACACCCTGTGGACTCCACTTGTGCGAAGCAGAGTTGCCCCCCCTTAAACTGTACTGAGTGCCTCTCTTGCCTTGCCCCAGACCCTCCTGCTTACCACTGAGTGATCTTGGCAGATTATTTAGCTTCTCTGAGCCTCAGTGCTCCTATTCATAAAATAGGGGAAATAATACCACTTCACTAAGTTTCAAGGGAGGTCAAAAGTAGAGGAATGCAGAGTATTTGGCAAGGTGCCTGCCTGTCGTCACCCATCAATACATGGTGGCTGCTTTATTCTGAAGCAGAGCAAAGTATCTGATAAAACAACCCCTAATGAGGCAATAAACACCAGAAGAGTCGATGGATTTCCATTTCCAGAAGATCTGATTTTAGAAGGCTTTGGAAAAGCACCAATCTCTCTCTGCCTCTCTCATACACACATACAGTGTGGCTGGTGAAAATGTCACATCTTTTCCTCACCTATCTCAAGGTTCAGGACTGACACCCTTATAACAAAAGACCGATCTACTAGAGAAAAGCATGACAAATATATTTAACCAAAGTTTTACACAACACGAAAGCCCTCAGAAATGGAAACCCTATCCAAAATAACAGAACTGCCCGTTCACAGACTTAGGATCAACAATGAGCACCACGGTTTTAGGCCACTAAACACTGGGGTGGTTTACTATGCAACCACATATCATCAGTACACTAAAATATATGATAATTTTCTTTAAAAGAAAGGAAGGAAAGAAAGAAGGGAGGGTGGAAAGGGAGGTAGGCCCAAAGACTCAGAGGGAAAGCTGAGTCATTTTATGCTTAGGTTTGATGAAGACTGAAGAAGCCGGGCGTGGTGGCGCACGCCTGTAATCCCAGCAATTGGGAGGCTGAGGCAGGAGGATGGCGAGTTCAAAGCCAGCCTCAGCAACTTAGCAAGGCCCTAAGCAACTCAGTAAGACCCTGTCTCTAAATAAAAAATACAAAATAGGGCTGGGGATGTGGCTCAGTGGTGGAGTGCCCTGGATTCAATCCCCAGTACCAAAAAAAAAGAAAAAAAAAAAAAAAGAATGAAGAGTTGTGTGAAGGATGATTGGACAGAAGGAATCTGACCCAATGGTGATGAGCTGGGGGGAACCTAGCTAGGCCTTTCTGTTCATGCTCTTCTTTGCCTCTGTGAATAACCAGGACCTCTCTGGAAAAGAGGTCTCATGACCCACTCTCAGGCAAGGTAGGTCAGAGAATTTCTCTGTGACCATGCTTCAAAGGAGAAAGGCATAAGGTGGTTCAGAGTGACCTCATTTTTGCCATGTTCTGAATTGCCAATGTATCACATTTTGGGGTGTCAGGCTCTGAGCCCCAACAAGGCTTTCCTCCTCCCTGTCTCCTGCTAACCTCTCTCCCCTCTGTTTATGCTGACTTGTGCCCTCTCTGTGCTCAGGAATGTCTGTCTTTCAAAACAAACTTGAAAAGGAAAAGGAACTTGCTTTCCCTTTGCAACAAACAGACATAGAGATTTGGTCCACACAATACATTAAACTTAGCACAGTATAACTAACAGCATGGCCTCCAGCCAGGCATTATTAATGGAACTACGAGAGGGTGAGGGAAGGATTGGATTTGATGTACATGAAGAGGATATTTCTGTGAGATGTCCAGTGAGGATTTCATGATCTCCTCTTTCATTCCCTGTCCAGCTGTTAGGATCAGCCTGCAGGACCTGGTTCCACCTCAAATTTCCAGCTACTGAGCACTGGGTGGGGAGGACACAGGGCGACATCCTGTTAGTTTGTTTTTATCTCTAACGATTGTCAGTTTTATTCCTCTGGCTAGGAAATCCACAGATAGTTTGAGGGTTATATTTCTTTTATAAAGTTCTTTCATCAAGAACTATAGGCATCAATTTTAGGTGCCCCTATTGCCTTTATATGTTAGTAGGCAATTATTTCTTGCTTGACTGTTACTTACAAAAAAAAATCCTCAATTCTTTGTGTGTGTGAAACATATTCATTACGCTGGGCACGTTGGTGCGTGTTTGTAATCCCAGCAACTCAGAAAGCTGAATCAGGAGGATCACAGGTTCCAGGCCAGCCTCAGCAAAATTAGTGAGACCCTAGGTAACTTAGTAAGATGCTGTCACAAAATAAAAAATAAAAGAGCTGGGGATGTAACTCAGTAGTAAAGCATCCCTGAGTTCAATTCCCAGTACAGAAAAAAAAGAAACATGTTCATTAAAAAATACACACAAGTAAAAAGCAAAACAAAAACAAAATTTCACACCGCACAGAAATAAGCACAGTTATTCAGATATGTGTGTGTTCCAAAATTGGGAATTTGATCTAGGTATTTGAGTTGATACTAAATACGCTGCTTTATAACCTGTCATGTTTTACAATGTGGAAGGAACACATTTCCATGATGTGCAAAACTTTTCAACTACAAAATAAGAGTGAAAAATGAGTCAAGATTCAAAATCCATGAGATGTTGGTAACAAACTACCTAAAACAATACCACCAGGTAATTAAAAGTAAATGAAGGTCAAAGATGCAGAAAATGCTAACAAAAAGAAAACCAGGGCCAGATTGTACAACCAGACAAAAAAGGATTCAAGGCCAGAAGCACACAGAACAAAGGCAGCTGTGGGAAAGCCTTTGCTTCCCACACATCATCACAGAAGTATTTCTGACTCTTCCCTAAACCTCTCCAACTCATCCACTCCTTCTCCCCCGCACCCTGCCCTGGTACTGGATTGAACCCAGAGGCACCCTCCCACTGAACTACATCCCCAGCCCTTTTTTTTTAATTTTTGTATTTTTTGAAACAGAGTCTCACTAAGTTGCTGAGGCTGGCCTCAAACTTGTGATCCTCCTGCCTCAGCCTCTCCAGGCCCTGAGATACCACACATCTTCTTATCATTTCTTCAGCATCCTAGTGCCTAACAGGAATGCCCTCTTTAAATCCCTAGCCAGGCAGGCATCCCCTCCTCTAAGACTTCCGTCTGCTTCCTTCCTTCTAAAGGGCCTTCTAACTCTGCCTTCAATGTGCTCTGTGGTTTTCCTTCATTTTCTTCACAAGACTTTTCACATGATGAGTACATTTTGTTATTTTCTTTTTGAATAAATTAATCCTGTAGGGATCAAGGGTTCTTTCCTCTCTCTTCTCTCACCTCCATCTGTGTCATGTCCAAAAGACCAAGACTCCTTCATTTCACCTGAAAGGATCAAGGCACTTTTCTGCTTCTCCAGCAGAAGGGAACTCTCCCGGGGCAACATTCTGGAGCAGCACAGGATGCAGAGTGATGAAAGCGAGGCTCACCAGCAATCACCTTAATACTGAGAGGATAGTTTGATTTCCCCTCCTGGATGCCCATATTCTAGATTCACAACACTAAACAAGTATTGTCAATTTTGTTGTTTGTTTGCTGTTGGTTTTACACGTCGGGGGTCACAGAGGTACTAAATGCTCTGTCGATCCTGCTAGGTAAAAGAATTTCACTCATTTAAAATTCATCCAACAATCATATACAACCATAAGAATGGATCCTAATTAGAATAAGTTATACTCCATGTATACATAACATGGCAAAATACACTCTACTGTCATGTGTACCTAAAAAGAAAAAATAAAGTAAAAATAAATAAATAAAATAAAAACTATCCAACAAATGTTTTTGGAGTGCCCAGTCCACATCAGGCAACTTTTGCAAGAGCTGAGGACATAACACAAACAAAATAAAAACAAACAACAATCCTGCTATTAAGATGGGATGGGGCAGGTGTTGATAAGTTAAAACCTCACCCTATCTTTCCCCTAAACCACCTGTTCCACAGACTTCTCCTGCTTCTCTTATTCTGCCATGATTTTCTCTGGGACCACAGATGGGTCATATCCCCTTGAACTATCTACCACCCAGAGGCCAGAGGGCCAAAGCCAGCCTGCTGCCTGTTTTAGAAATAAAGTTTTATTGGCACCCAGGCACACTCATTTACGCATTGTCTATGACTGCTTTCCCACACGATGGACTTGAGTGGTGGTGACAGGAACCAGATGGCCTGCAAAACCTAAAATATTTACTGTCTGAGTTTTTAAGTACTCAGTTAAAAATACTTCTGATCTGCAGGCCTCACCCCAGAACTCCACCTCTCCTTGGCTTCTCCTAGAGTATCTGAAAATCTGAAACTTGCAAAAAGACTTTACAAAATATTTACAGGAAACAAAATGAAAATGAATTCAGAGAATAAGATAAGTGTGTGAACATACTAACACCGGACTTTGGTATCTGACCGTGAGTGCTGGCTTGATGCAGCTTCTTCGGTCTCTACCTTCTAAACCCAGAGCTGCAGGCTTCTTTTTTTTTTTTTTTTTTGGAACCAGGGATTGAACTCAGGGACACTCGGCCACTGAGTCACATCCCCAGCCCTATTTTGTATTTTATTTAGAGACAGAGTCTCACTGAGTTGCTTAGGGCCTCGCTAAGTTGCTGAGGCTGGCTTTGAACTCATGATCCTCCTGACTCAGCCTCCCAAGTTGCTTGGATTACAGGCGTGCGCCACCACGCCTGGCTAGCTGCAGGCTTCTTACTGCCTGTTCCTCTGGCCTGATTCTATGCAGGGCTCCATCCTATTATCCAACATTTAGGAACTACCTCCTAGACATCTTAAGACCCTCTACTCAAAATGATAACAGACTCCCATTCCACAACCCTCCTAGGTCTCTTAATTTACTTTTAAAAAGCAGTTGTAGCTTCACAGAGAAACGGAGGGAAAGGTAGCATGACCCCCACATACCCACTGCTAACACATGCATAGACTTCTTCCCTCCATTATTAAAATCCCCCATCAGAGTGGTACATTTGTTATTATTGATGAACCTACAATGGCACATCATTATCATCCAAATCCATGATTTACTTTAGGTTCACTCCTGGTATTGAACATTCTATGAGTTTGGACAAATGTAAAATGGCAGATATCTACTATTATAGTTCAGAGTAGTTCTGTTGTCCTAAAAAGCCTCTGTGCTCCAGCAATTCATCCCACCTTCCTGCCAACCCCTGACAACCACTGTCTCTGTAGCTTTGCTTTTTCTAGGATGTCCTATGGTTGGAGTCACACAGTATGTAGCCCTTTCAGATTGGCTTCTTTCACTTAATACTATGCATTAAAGTTTTCTTCATGTCTTTTCATGGCTTATAACTCATTTCTTTTTAGTGCTAAATAATATTCCATTGTCTGAGCATACCAAAGTTTGCTTATCCACTCACCTACTGAAGGACATCTTGGTTGCTTTCGAGGTTTGGGCAATTGTGATTAGAGATGCTTTTGCATTCAAATATACGACTTTGTGTGAACATAAGTCTTCAACTCAATTGGGTAAATACCAAGGAATGGGATTGCTGGATTGTATGGTAAGAGTGTGTTTAGTTTAATTTACATCTCCCTGGTGACATATGATGTGGAATATCTTTTCACATACTTATTTTCCATCTGTATATCTTTTTTGATGATGTATCTGTTCAGGTCTTTAGC
The DNA here is from genome assembly GCA_020662805.1 of Glaucomys volans. Classification (NCBI taxonomy): domain Eukaryota; kingdom Metazoa; phylum Chordata; class Mammalia; order Rodentia; family Sciuridae; genus Glaucomys; species Glaucomys volans. The sequence goes on from JAJEJO010003612.1 coordinate 134,316, forward strand.
CCATTTTTTAATTGAGTCCCTTGTTGTTGAGTTTTATGTATTGTTTGAATATTTGGGAAAACAGTCCTTTATTAGATATGTTTTTTTATTTTTTCCCCATCACTGACTTGTCTTTTCATTCTCTTGATATTGGTTTTTGCATAGCAGAGATTTTTAATTTTAATGAAGTCCAGCTTATCAATTCTTTCATGGATTGTGTCTTTGATGTCTCATCTAAAAAGGTTATTGCTAAATCCAAGATCATGTTCTTCTTCTAGATTTTCTTCTATGTTATCTTTGGAAGTGTTCTAATTTTACATTTTTTTACCTACATGTGTGATCCATTTTGAGTTGTGTTCTGTGAAGGGTGTAAGGTCTGTGTCTAGATTCATGTTTTTGCACCTGGATGTCCACTTGTTGCAAAAAGTGTCTTCTCTCCATTGTGTTGCCTTTGCCCCTTTGTTGACCATATTTATGTGGGTCTGTTTCTGGGCTCACCATTCTGCTCCTTCACTCTATTTATTTATCATTTGCCAATACCACACAGTCTGATTACTTTAACTTTACAGTAAGTTTTAAAGTAATGTCAGTGTTCCAACTTTGTTCTCCTTCAATATTGCACTGATTATCCCAAGTCCTTTGTCTCTCCATATAAACTTTGGAATCAATTAGTTGATGTCCACAAAATAACTTTCTAGGCTTCCTGGGATTCCTATGATTTTTTTCTCCAGTGAATGACCCAAACAATGACCTTACCGTTAAGAAAAGTGTCTTGTCCAGACTACAAGATGAGCAATAGTATAAAAACTTCTGATAAATATAATATTCCAAAGAAAGGTTTACCTTCATATAGTGACGGAGAGTTAGTTCTATTGCATCCCAATTTCAGAAATGCAATCTCCTAAAACAAAAAGGAAAGAAAAATGCAATATCCTAGAGAATATATAAATTACCTGAGGAAATCAAACCTGTTGGTGCAGAATAATCTAAGAACAACATAAGAAAAAATCATAAATATGTATAGTTATGCATGCAACTGCAGAGGACTGTGAGATGAGAGAAGGGTCAGAGAAGGAAGAAGAGGTAGGGAAGATCATTTTAAGGGGTAGAAGTTGAATAAATGTGGAATAGAAACCAACAGAGAAGATTTGCATCACCAAGAGACTGCGCTACTACTTTGCCACTGAATTTTCCTCTCTAAATTATTTCCTCCCTTTTCAATTGTACTAATAGTTGTGGCAACAGCATTGGATGGCTGGGGGCCTGGTCACAGCAGCTGAGGTATTAATATCTATGTTTACTGGGGCAGAGTGAGGGGATTGGAATAGGTCTTAACTCTAAGAAAAAGTAGCATTTGATGATCAACAGTGAAAGGGAATTTGCTCGCATAATCACCCTTTCTGAAAATGGAGGACGTCTATGACTAAATAGTAAGTATAAGTGGCTTTCTTTCACCTAGGTAAAGTGGATTTTTATAATTGTAAGGTAGCTGCTTACTGAGACCAATTTTCTCAGAAGGTATAAAATTTCCTCAGTATTGCACTCTCTCCCACCCAATACCATTTTTAACTCAAGGATGTTCCTTCCTCGCATAATCATGTAATAAATATTCTGTTCTTTATAAATTAAGTGGATCTAGACTTTGGTGTAAAATAGCACCAAAGAGATTAATTAATAAAGATAAGATTAAGTTTAATCATTTGCCTTTGGATTTTTGTCTTCCACTCTATATTAGTATCTGTAAGGGAAAATAGATGAGGTCAAAAACATTGCAACTTGCATTTATTTTGCTTCAAAGGAAGAAAAACCTTTGTTTCTGTTGGGCACTGTTGGGCTGATGTCTAACGTCAATTTTATGCTAATGGGCTCTCTTTTTTGTTCACAATTTAGATTTGAATTCCATATATTTCACTTTGATGCATTTGCAAAGAAGGATTCAAATTAATCTGTTTCTTCTTTTAAGTGTAATATAAAGATCTCATTCTATGCCTCTCTTGTAGGTACCTTATTAAATTATTTAAAAATTCATCAACTTTGTTCTATCCATGGAGGCTTATGGCGGGGGAGAGGGGTGGGGACGGAAGGTTGCAACAAGATGAAGGGGATGTTTCCATCAGGGGAAGATTGTTCCAGGATGAAAATGCTCCCAGGCATATATAATGTGTTTTTAGAAAGAATGAAGAGGAAAAAAGCAAGGCTGGGAGGAGTCTGATCCTGTGGGTGGCAGACTCACAGGAGAGACTGCTCACACATGACATGTTTCAGATCTTTTGACACGGTCATGCAAGCAACAGAAAGTTATATGGTTTTTAGTCTCCCAGGTAGCAGTGAAATGATAATGTGGGTGGATTAGAAAAAAAATGAACTTCTCATTTTTTTTAATTTAAATTACTTTTGAGCTAGTTCTAGACTGTGGAGGCGTTGATAAACCACCCAGTTCGCACACACTCACACCTCCCCACTCCTCCACAGCCACACCAAAGTTTCCCATAGACTTGCTCTAGTCAAACCATCGCTCACTCCAATTGTATTTCTGGAGGGACTGGTCCATGTGGACATGGTGTTTATGTCCTACAAAAACAGATGAAGACACACTTTTCTTGCCTCTAATGAGAAACTCAGCAGGTAGACAAAAAATAACACATACTGCAAGAAAAAGAAATCTACTGACAGAGCAGGATGCTATGTGCCTAGCTCGGGAGGTCCTCCCAGAGAAGATGATGGCTCACTTGGCATTGAAAGATGGACATTTCTGGCGATTTTAGCTATACGATTTCCATATGTAAGATTTGGCATGAAAAAGCTGGGTTTGGTAAAGAAAGCAGGGGGAATCACAAACCATCATGGGGGTTATACTAAGAGTTAGGACTTCATTCTGAAGCAGACGGGAGGAAATTACTAGGATATTAAAAAAGGGAATCATTTGATTGGCCTCAGCAGCAGCTGTGGTATGCAGAGGCCCTCACTTCCTCCCCAGGTGAATCCAATCCGGGCTAGGTGGCTAGGATAAAAGGCAGGGCCAGAGCCCTGAGTGCAAGTGAGGACATGCAAGCGCAAATGACTTGAGAGGTATTTATAAGAAGGGACATGCCAGTGTGTTGATGGGTTGCACGTGGGAAGTAAGTGAGAGCTGAGGGAACAGCGTAGACAGGTGTGCAATACCAGGCTCAGGAACAGAAATCTCACAGAGGAGGAGCAAGCAGAGTGAGGGGCCAGGTGGGCACAGTCGACGAGTCGAATCATGGGAACTGGATACAGAGATCTTCAGCTCAGGAGACCTGTCTAAGGCAGCAAGATACAGTTGAATGCCAGCCAGCAGGTAGAAGTCACGGGTGAGGATAAGATGGCCAAGGGGAGATATGAAGCCACCAGCACTAAAGTGACCCTGGGAAAAAAAAGACTGAGAAGGTCTGGGTAAACAGGCAGAACAAAAACCATGAGAGCCATGTAAAAACCTAGGAGAGAAAAGTATTTTAAGAATAATCAACAGGAATAGGTGCCCCAGCAATGTAGTAAGAACAACTAAAACCAAGTTTAGAAGGGACTTGGTTTTTATAAGCATGACAGCTTCCCAGATCTTGGCAGAGCAGTGTTTGTGGAGGGGTAGGGGCAGATCTTAGATCTCAAAGGCTGGAAACAAAATGGAGAAGGACAAGGGGAAAAAGCAATGCAGATTCCAGTTCCTTGAGGACTGACACCAGAAGCAGGTTGAGGGAGGAATGGGGTGTGTGTGTGTGTGTGTGTGTGTGTGTGTGTGTGTGTGTGTTGGAGAAAGAGAGAGAGAGAGATTGGAGGAAAGACTTGAGTTTTCTCTTAAGAATATTCCATCTCTGGGCTGGGGATGTAGCTCAGTGGTAGAGCGCCTCTCTGTTTAGTGAGAACTCCAACTCTGATGTTCAGAGGTAAAAAAGAATAGCATGTCCAGAAATCAATGTTTAGAGAATGCCTGTCGCATGTCAGAAATGTCAGATGTTTTTTCCCTCTGCCATCCTAGAAACTCTACCTCATGAACATGTATATATTGCCTCCCCTCAAACGGCTGAAAATGCTGATTCAAAAAGGCTTCCTGTTTTGACCAAAACTCACTGTAGGTAACAGCAGAGCTGGAATTTGGTTCCAGATCTATTTTGGTCAGTTGGTTGGTTGGTTGGTTTTTTGTGCAGGGATGGAACTCAGGGCCTTGCATGTGCAAAACCTGCATTCAGTACCCAAACCCCTCTGGGTCTATTTGAATCTGAGGCACTGATGCCCTGGGACTGAGAGGACCGGCCATGCACTAGTAACTTCTCCTCTGGGACCTGTTTCCTTACTTACTAAATGAAAGCGCTGGGCTGGAGGTCACCATCTCAGCCACAGTCTCTTAGCTGCACCTTGCAGTCAACACCCAAGTGCTCCATTGAAGAAGCCAATCAATCGTTTGGTTTAATAAATAAATAAATAAAAGCAGGGGAAATCCATCTGCTTATCTTCTTGCCACTCTAACTCCCATCTGCACACCTGAGCACACAATTCTATTACTTTCAAACTCTAATTTAAGTATAGGAGGAATTGAGTTCACGTTAGCCCCCAAAGTGCTTGCTCAGCAGGCCAAAGGCCCATTACACTAAACACAACTGCCTTTCCTAGGCAGTTTCAAGAGAGCTTGTTTAGTAGGGGATTTTAAAATTTTTTCTCAAGGCATCAGGCTTCTGTGTATTTCAGTTTTAACTTTTTATTGACAGCATACATTCACAGTAGTGAATACATTCTAAGTATTCAGCTTGATGACCTTTCACAAGATGGACACAGCCATGTAACTAGCACCCAAGTTGTTGACTCCTTCTGAAAATTATTTTTTCTTTGTTCTCACAGTTACAAAGCTTCCTTGATAATTCAACTCTCTACCTCACAGTGAATTTAGAAGGGCTAGCTAATTATAGCTTTCAATGTAAAACACTTTGACAAACTTGAAGTAGGTAGAGAGCTGTTTAAATTGATTATAATGTCACATGGTTTCTACTTAAATTATTTCACCTAGGAGAATGTCAAACTGTCCTCATTAGCAGATCACGAAAGAAATGTGTTTGAAATTCAATTTAATGGAGACTTGTGAATTTTTTAAACTATTGGCAGCTTATTACCTGAAATATTCCTATTTAGGTTCTCTGAGTCAACCTCCTTCCCTTCCCATATCTTTCTCTGCATTTCCTTTTTCCCTAGCAATGGAAAACTCTCTGTTGGAAAGTAGTCCCCCAAATCTCTCTGTTGGTCATGTGCTTGGTAACACTGATCCCAGTCTCAATTCTGGGTTCTCAGTCATTATAAATAATGTTTTGAATGAAGCCATATTCAGATTCTCCAGGCCATTTCTGGCTCAGAGGACCATGGTTTGAAACAGCCCTGGTGGACTCATCTCAACACAAGAGGAATGAGGCAGGAAGGCAACTGGTGTTTCCACTCCCTCCCTGGGCGGCCATGGGGAGAGGGATGGGTCCTCTGTGACAGAGTCTGCTACTAAAATCTAGAGAGTCCCAGACTATTATACAAGAAGCCAAGTTCACTACATGGTACAGGATTTCCACCCAAAAATCAGGCATTGCAGGATGAAGATGTGAACTAAATAATAATGCTTCTTGTGGCATATGAAAAGGATCTCCTTAATATTATTAATATTTAGTTATGTTGGGGGTAACATGACTGGGGATTTCCCTTTCCAGTACCTATTTTGATAAATCAAACCATTTTATATTTTCTCTGGGAAATTAATTTTTCGTCCACTTTCTATCTGAAAAGATCTAGCTCACAAACTAGACTTGTAGTCACCATACATGGGCAGTTCTCACGTTCAAATTAGGGACTTCCATCTTTCGTGTATGGTGATTTACTAAGCGAGTGAAATTTAGCCCAGTTTTGGTAGCTCCTAACTTTATTTTTTGTCTTGGAGCAAACATATGTTATTTTCAAATTAAAGGTCAGTTGTTCTATTTTGTTTTGCCTTTGGTATTGGCTGGTGTGCTAATTGGATTCCTAGGTCACTTGTCATGCACATGTGTCTTGTCCTTCCAAGAATTTAGTTCCTTGAGAGTAGAAATTAAGTCTTATACTTCTCTGTAGGTCCAAAGTGCCTTCTACAATATAATTCTAAAACATATTAGACAATTGGGTGGTTACTCAAGGAATATATAGCCTAAAAGACCAAATTAATATTTTTAAATTCAAAAACATACTACTTGATTTTGAACTGTCATAGTAATAATATAAACTTAGACTTTTAAACCTAAACAGTTGTTGCAGACAATAAATCGATCATCCAATAAGATTGAGGATCAGAGCAATACCTTCCCTTTCTTAATTCTAATGATAGCTTCTTCAGGGTCAATTTTGATCCATCTTAGAAAAATATCTCTTCCAATCCCCAATAAGCAGCTAAAAATCCATATCACACACAGTCTAAACGCTTTCCTACAAAACCTCTTAGATTATATTCTCACTCTCAGCTCTACCAATTTGTACAATCTAAGGAAAACATCATTTTCCATATCTGACAATGAAAATTATTCTCTTAGCAAAGTGCAAGCAATTCATGGGAGCAACATGAATAGAAGGAAATAAGGAAGGGACTTCAGGCTGCATGTAAATGAACAATGTAGGGACTTTATTGACCTTCTCAGAGAAGACAGTCTTTACAAATCCTGAATAGTGGTATTAAGTATTTCAGATGCAAAATATGCGTATGTCTGTTTTGCTCATCAGGATGTCTGTTCAACCAAATATGAGACACCTCATTTAAATAATTATCTAATGGGGTGTATTTCTCTTCTATGTTGTGTATTAAGGGAAAACCTTGTCTGCTTAAGAATGTTTGTTAATTAAAAGATTTGGAGACTGAAATGGAGTACTTCCAGCATTAGGAGAATCCTCAAAGTTAAGTTAATAAAAATTACCGCTCTCATTGTTCATCTGGAACTAACTCCACACTCTAGGAGCCATTTGAACACACCCTCAGCCACAGAGGAGGTGTTCCATTGAACAGACCATTTCCAGAAGGCCATCTTTGCTATCCATCCATCCTGGACTCTTCCTGTTTGCCAGTTTTGCTAATCTCCCCAAGGCTATTTTTCTATTACTGAATCTAAAAATGAAACAAAATAGCAAAAACTATGTGTCCCTAACTATCCAGGTTACATAACAATGTCTTGCCCAGGTTTAAGGATAACCTAATTTATCAGTAAGAGATTAATAGCCAACTTAATAAAAAGAGAAAAGAAGAAATTCGATGTCTGTGCTATAATTTGGTTTTAAAATTTTGACAACAATCCAAAAACAGAAGATTCAGGGAGGATTTTCAGTGAGTTGCCTTTCTCAAGGTCTGCCACTGAGGGGTCTGTCAATCTCCTTGTTGCCAGTGTTGTTTTCATGATGAATGTGTTCTGGAAATTTTAGTCTAAAAAGATAATTTTGATGAGTATAAAGGTGTTTGTAATGTCCCTGAGAGGATTCATGCTTTAAGGAGACCCTGACTGAGGACCTACTAGGCTCTAGAAATCAGAGTCACAAGGAATGCAAAGATGAACTCAAGTCCTGCTCCGTGGCAGCTGAGTCCAGTTGGGAACACAAATACACAAACATAAATGAAAATAAAGCACAAGATCCAGGTCCTGTAACAGGTTGAATGAACTCTTTTGGGTCAGCTAGAAGAAGCTAGCTAGGTTCTTCAGATACAGCCACACCTTACTTCAAAGGACTCTGCTTAGAATACTTCTGTAAAGTGACTCATTCATCTCTTCTGTTAGTCAGATTTTCATATATTCAGCTTTTAAAAAGCAAGCAAGGGGGCTGGGAATGTAGTTCAGTGGTGGGCACTTGAACAGGATGGACAAGACCCTGGATTAGACCACAATAAAAACAGCAGGGCAGGATGGCACATGCCTATAATCCCAGTGACTTGGGCTGAGGTAGAGCTCCCCTGGGTTCAATCCCCAGTACTGAAAAAAATAAAAATTAAAACACACAAATGAAAATAATTGAGGGCTGGGTGTAGCTCAGTCGTAGAGCACTCACCTTGCCCACCATGCTTGTGGCCCTGGGTTTGATCCCCAGAACCACAAAAGAAGAACAGTAAAAAAAAAAGGAAAACAACAATTGAGATATATTTATCATTTTATTTAGAAACACTCCTGAAGCTCTCTTACCATCCCAATTTCAAAGAGGAAACTGACATCACCCAAGGTCATCAGAACTTGCTAGAAAGCACAGGATCTAAGCTTCCATTTCTTCACCCAGTTCTAACTTGCTGCTAACATAACTGCAGACTTAGTAATTAGGTTTGGTTACTATGTCAGCAATTAAATAGCTGTCTTCTAAAGGAAAAGGCTTCCTTGACTTTTCTTGTGAAACCATTAAATTGATAAATCTTCCAGGACCAAGAACTTGTATTGGATTCTCAAATAATACCTCCATCCATATGTCCCATTTACCATTACATTTGCATCATTGACTGTATTTCTTTGTCATTATTTTTAAATCAGAGGTTCTCTGGGGTGTGACTGTGTACACACTCCATGGCACTGATGTCACTAGTGGCATCTTAGAATCTTCAGGGCTACTGACTTACTTCCAACACCAGCAACCTCTTCTACTGCCCTAAAAAGAGGGCCCCTTGATTTTCATTCATTCATCCTCTTCTATGCTTCTTGCCTCATTCACTTGGTTCACTTTCTTGCTATCTCCTTTTCTAACTGTTCTCCTTAGACATTGCATTGCTCTGCTAAGATAAGCCAACGTTAACTTAGAAGCTTCTAACTTCTCTGTTAAGATCCACAAATCTCCAAACTTGGACATGACTGACAGCTACCCCAGGATATCTTCTATTGCAGGGCCGGACTTGGGAGGCAGCTGACCTCCAATGAGCTCAGTCTAGTCATTTCCTATTTATTAGTTATATCGATCACTACCCCCAGAGGAATGACAGAAACCCTGGCACAGATATTAACTCCAAAATACAGAACAAATTCCAACTGCCAAGAGCTATTTCAAACACTGTTCAAAAGATTAAAGAAAGGCCAGGTCAACTTTACCCCTCATTTTTTGTCTGACCTATTTCTACCTTCCCTGTCTGAACTGTTAACAATGTTCTATATTATTTTTCAAGACAAGCATCCTCGCCAAAAAAAAAAAAAAATTTCTTTATGAACATTTTTATTGGCTTGGGCCAGGACAAGTCTCCTAAAATCTGACTACAGGGAGCCCTGGGGCTCCAGGATGCTGAGCAAGAACACTTCTCCTGACTGAGCAGAACTCCCGACTCTATACCAAGTCATCCTACTCCTCTGCCTTTTATGCAAAGTCCCCAGTCTGTTCTTGCAACAGATTTGATTTATAGCATTTGATTTTCCAAGAATGGCATTATAGGCAAATCAGGCTTTCCTATCAGGCCATCTTAAAAGGAACTTAGAATCCACTGTAGTTTCCAGTTGAATGACAAAACTCAAATTTTGTCTCATGTCTTTGGTTTCTTTTGTCAGTCAGTCAACCCATATTTATTAAATGCTAGACCAAGTTCCAAGCACAGAGCTGGGCGCGGGAACCTGAGAGCTGATAAGATGGTTGGAATGCCTATCTTTGTGAGGTGTACTGTCTAGCCTCTGTCTTCCTTTCCACAATCATCTCTCCATATGGTTATGGAATTAAAGAGGATGATATTTGCTTACAAAGTCATTCATCAAATGAAAAAGGCAGTGCCATCCTGTGATTACAACAGTGCCCTGGAAGGCTTAGGTAATATTAAGCAAAGTGAATTTCCCTTTATACCATTGCAATGACAGTAAGTGCCCACAGAAATGGCTGCTTACCAAGTCAGTAATAATGTTTATGAAATATATTGCAGATTTTGGAAGGCGGCCACTAGGTGAAATGCAAAATGTTAAACTTTTCCCGATTTGCCTGCCCAATTCATCTGAAAATTGATCATGATTCTTTCAGGAAGAACAAGAACTAGCAATTTGAACTGGGCTACTTATTGCAATCTGCTGTAAGGGTAACTGGGCTTAGCAATTATTGATGAGAAAGAATGGTAGTCCTCCAGAGAGTTGGGCAATCAGTGGGAGAGCACTCTACATACAGTCAGGACTATTGGATTCCAGTCATGACCTGTATTCACTAGGGCTAATCCAAGACTACACAGAGGAGATTTACAACGGGTGGTGTTGTACTGTACTGAATCACACAATAGCTTTGCTCTCTAGTCATAATTGTATGGAAAGCAGGCCCCAAGATCAACAAGAGCACTTCTCATTTATTAAGTTATCTTTAATACAAGGAAACACACACACACAAACAGGCACTATGTACATGAAGCAACGAATTTGACCCACTATCCAGATATTCCCAAATTAGAGTGCTCTGCATCAAATACTGAAAATGTCAAGAGGGATGGGTTTTTACACCTTTTTCAACCAGATGATTAAAATTAAAATCAAATTTTCTTTTTTCCATACACAAAAGGAGACACTTGATCCAGAAGCAAGAATGGATCAAACATATTTGGAATTATATCCCGTGGAAGGACAAAACCAAAAGTATGCTCTTTGCTAATAAGTCATTGTGCTTTCTGTGGCATCGAGCTTAATCACACACTGCTTTTAGACTGTAGGTTAATCCATTGTTTGATTCTTGAAAATTTCAAAGATCTACCAAATTAGTATATAATAAAGAGCGATCTAAGGAAAATGGTGGTTTCTATTCCTTTGCTTTCATGTGCTAAAATCTTTTCTGCTGTGACACAAAGGAATAAGTGACAGCTAGGCGTGACTCACATGACTTATTTAAGCACAACCATGGTATAAACCATGAAGTAATTCTTATTTGAGTTATATACTAAGGGATTCTCATCCAAAATAGCCATTAATGAAATCAATGAAAAAAATTAGTAGTAGCCTTACCTTTATATATAATATTGTGCCTTCAGCAGTTTGGTAAATTAGAAGTTAAATTATGCAGAGGATCTGGGAGTGTGAATTTGGGGGCATTACTCATGACAGGATGAGAAATGGTAGTGTGAGGGAGGGAGGGGCTCTGGTTTGAATAGAGTTCCTTCCCACTGACGCTCAGGTTGAAGTCTGCTTTCCTTTGTGGCAGTGCTGGGAGGTTGGGCTTTAAGAAGTGATTGAGTCATGAGTTCTCTGCCCTCCTCAGTGAAACAAGAGATTAACAGGTCATTTTTGTTAGAAAAGCAAGCTCTCTCTGGCTAGTGTGCCCTGGCTCACCATGTGGTACCCTGTGCCATGTTATGATACAACAAGAAAGCCCTGACCAGATGCCAAGCAGATACCGGCACCAGGCTCTTGAACTTGCCAGCCTCCAGAACTGTGGGCTAAAGAAACCTCTAGTTTTTATAAATCACCCAATCTCAAGTACTTTGTTATAGCAACAGAGTAGAAGAAGGTAAAAGAAGCCTCAAACAGATTAGTGTCTCTTGTTTTACAAAATCATTGTCTTTCTTATTATGAGAGGTGGGTGAAAGTAGATTGGTTACTATACTGGTTAAAACATTAAAAAAACAACCATACCAAAAAAGGCCTGTTACAGTTTGATCTGAAATGTCCTACAAAGGTTAATGTGTTGAACATTAACATTGCTGCCCCAAAGCAGCAATGGTCAGAAGTGGTGCTTTTGGGCTTTTGGAAAGTGACTGGGTCATGAGCGCTCTGACCTGATCAATGATTAACCCACTGATGGGTTCATAATTGAATGGACTATTGGAAGATGGTGGGAACTATAGGAGGTAATGCCTAGTTAGCAGAGATGGGTCACTGGGGGTATGCCTTTGAAGGGAATATTTTGTCCGTGGCCCCTTGTGTGCACTTCCTTTGTCTGTCTCTCTGTCTCTCTGTCTCTCTCTCCCTCTCGCTCCTGCTGGCAGGAGGTGAGCAGTTCTACTCCACCACAAACTGCCCCCCCATGATGTTTTGACTTACTATGAACCATAGCAAGGGAGCCAAACACAACTGTGGACTGAAACCTCTGAAACCATGAGCCAAAATAAATTTTTTCCTCTCATTAAGTTGATTTTCTCAGGTATTTTATCACAGCAACAGAAAATTGACTAACACAAACCCAAAATACAAAGGCTCCACACACAAGTGTATTTTCTCTCTTAATACTCTGAAAGTAGGGCTAGTGGTAGAATGATAGAAAGCCTTGCTCACAGGATTAGTCAGAGCCCCTATTTTCTTCTGCATTTACTCTGACTCCCCCTAGGCCTTTGTCATGGCTGAATTACTGCCACACCCAAGTCAAGCCGTAGGTTTAGAAGGAAAGGAAAGGACAAGTTAGTGGGTTTTTATTGTTATTTTTTAAACCACTTAAGATGTCATTCACATACCTTACAATTCACCCTTTTAAAGTGCACAAGTCGATGGACTTTGGTATATTACAGCATTAATATGTTAAATTGTGGTAAACTATATATAACATAAAAATCTGCCATTTTGACCATTATTAAGTATATAATTCAGGCGCACTGATTATATTCATAATGCCATGCAATCAATGCAACTATCTACTTCCAAAAAAGTTTTCATCAACAAGCCAGTTTAAGTAAGTGATATGAATATTGTCCACCTCCCTTCCCTTCCATTCACCTTCCATTGGTGAGATTAGTTATGTGGTGGCAGCTCTCTGCAGGGAGCCTTGGGAAGGTAGTCCTCAGTTGGCAGTCAGGTGTCCAGTTAAAGCAGAAGGGTACTCCAGGGAGAAGGAAGGTTTCTGCAGCTCCACCAAAGATATTTATCTGAAGCAAAATCTTATAGGACATAATCACACATTTTAAATTATTTTCTAGAAATTTTATTTATCCTCTCTACTTAGCAGGGAATATTAAGACACTTAATCTTTGTTATCTTTCTCAGTAGGTTGTCATTTGTATTCAACACCAGCAAATAAGCATCAACTTTTTATCAAGAATTTATGTGTCTTTGTCTGTTTTGGTTTGTTACAACAAAATACCTGAAGCTGGACACTTTAAAAAGAAAAGAGGTTTATGTAGCCCACGGATTTGGAGATTCAAAAGCATGACACTGGCTCTGGTGAGGGTCTTGGCTCTGGAGAGGGTCTGTGGCCATGACATTACAACTGAGCAAGTACAGGAGGGATTACATGGGGAAACAGGAAGCAAAGAAGAGGAAGGGAGTAGGTTGGCTTTTTAGTAGCAACTCACTCACAGAAACCAGCCCACTCCTTGAGACCAGCATTAATCCCTTCCAAGGGTAATGTCCCCATGATCTAATTACCTTCCCCGAGGCCCCACATCTCAAAGGTCCCACACCCTCTCAACACTGGGGCCTACCTTCCAGAACATGGGACCTTGGAGGACACACTCAACCATGTCCACACCATAGCTCCTGGAAGGGGCATCTTGAAGACAGATAGGCTTTGCTTTTCTCATAATGGAACACAGCCATTTCTTAAATTATTATTTTGATTGTAAGTACATAATTCACAGGACACAAAATCCAAAAGGCACCAAGGGTATTACATTGTCTCACTTCAATCCCACATATTGTGTCTCACAGACACTAGGCTCCTTTTTTTCCGTTTTTTTTGTTTTTGTTTTTAATCTACAAAATCCACTAAGAAATAATTGAACCCAGGGCCTTGTGCTTGACAGGCAAGCACTCTACCAGCTCCAAGAATTACACTTTTATGAAACAAATACTAAAATATCTGAAATGCTTTCAATTTTTAAGAAACAAAAACATAAAATGCAAAGAAATAGAAAATTTATCTTGAAGCTTTTTGATACTTGTCTGAAGGTGACTGACAGCAATGGCTGAGATAGTTATGCTGCTAATTTACCTCCAAGTTTGTTTAGCACATCAGAAATATCTTTTCTCTTGATACAAAAGAAAACTTAGCTCCTTTTTTGCAGTGACAACTGTTATTGGCAATTTACTTGTAGTCTGCAGAGATGTTATTCTATGCATATGATAGCATATCACCTGGGACTGGGGTGTGCTCAGTGGTAGAGTAGTTGCCTGGCATTCATAAGACCCTGAGTTCAATCTCCAGCACTACAAGAAAGGAAGAGAAAGAGAGAGAAAGAAAGAAAACAAAGGGCATATTGACTCCTTTTACAGATGCATGGTAATATATGATGTGTACTTTTCTGCACCACATGTTTCCTTAGCATATTTTGATGATCATTCCCAAACAGAATGTTGTCTTTCATTTTAAAAGGCTGCAGTATTTTATTGCTTGACCATATCATAAATTATTTAAACAGCAACCTTTAGGTAGAAATTTAGGATTTTTTAAAATTTTGGGTGGGCAATGATTTTGTCATTGTGCATATATTGTTTTGCCCATGTGCAATTATATTTCTCAGCTAAATTCCTAGAATAAATCACAGGATGAATGAGTAAGTGCATTGTTTATTATGATTTTTTTTTTTCCTGCAGAGGCCATACCAACATACCTGCTCATGAATAACCTGCACACATCACATTCCTAGTTCAAGAGCACTTCCTTAGCTTACAGGAGGCCCTGGTTTCCATCCTCAGCACCACATAAAATAAATAAATAAATAAATAAATAAATAAATAAATAAATAAATAAATAAATAAAGTATATTGAGTCCACCTACAACTAAAAAAAACTTTTTTAAAACCAAAAACGTTACATTCCCAAAGTCTCCCTCCTTCTACAGCTGTTTTCAATATATCTTAATGTTCTTTCCTACAATTTAAATGATGTTAAAGATCTTTACATGTGTATAAGAGTTACTTGATTTCCTTTGCTGAAAAATTTCTATTCATGTCTTTTCCCACTTTTAGAAGGTTTCTGTTTCCTTTTTTAAGCTCTTGGTGAATGTGGGGATTGTCCAGTTTGGTCTTTCAGATAAATTTCAGAAGATAAACTTTAGAGTTTATCTTCTTCTTAACTTTAGAGTTCCTTTCAAAGAATGTTTGACTAGTATTTACCATAAAACTAGCTCTTAAGGAAGTGATCCTTTATGTGTATAAAATTACTACTTACATTTCTATAAAGAAATATTAATAAGTGGGCTGGGTATGTAGCTCAGTAGTAAAATATGTGCTTAGCATCCCCAGCACCAAAAAAAAAAAAAATCATGACACACACACACACATATACACACACACACACATACACATTAAAAAGAGGAAGCAAACTGTTTGGAAATTGGTATATAATGCATACTTAATGAAGCCAATCAATGAATAAGTGATGGATAGGTGAAAACTGGTATGCAATGGAGAAAAGTTTTGCTTTTTGATTACATTTTCTTTTTGAAGCAAAATTAATCTTTAAATTTAAATGATATCAGGTAAGAAATTTTGATTGAAAGAGAAAGTATGCTCAACTAAAACTTAGTTTAAAGTAGAATGTATTCTCCCATCTCACCAGAGATCTGGACTCCAATGTGGTTTATTTGCCCAGACATGAAGGCAGCAGGGAACCAGACTCTCTGCCTCATTCCTCCTGGTTGCCCTCAGCATACTGCTCATCCTTGGGATTGTTCTCTAGTGGTGGCAAAGATTCAGACTTCACATCCTTACCAACTTCACCCAGAGAAGATCCTAAGAGTCTCTCCTTGCTGCACAGAACTTCCCCAAAGCTCCATCTCTATCTAGCACACTTACCATCATCTCCTGCGCGCTGGCTCACAGGCCCGCCCCTAAACCAATCATTGGCCAAGAGATGTGGGTCCACTATGATTGATCTAGAAAATGACATCATCCACCAGGGTTGGGCCACCTTCCCCAGCACAGCCGCAGTTCTGCACAGACAAATTGAGTTCTATGTGCAAAGGACAATGGGGAGGGGAGGAGATGACAATTGGGCAGACAAGCCATGTTGCATTGGATGGTAAAACTTTTTGAGATAACTTGTGAGTTTGGTGTGGTGGAATAGAAGAGGGGTGATGTTTTAGTGACTGTCTTTTCCACATTCTAGGAAGTGGTGAAGGGATTATATTGGAGAAGTTCTGCTTTGAGTTTGAAGAATACTGTCATAGCCCATCTAGTTACTACTTAAGAAAAAATATTGAGAAACTGAGGAACTGGGGGCTTGATAACCAGGGGGAAAGGAACAGTTCTGAGAGAGGGCCCAAGGAGAGAGGGACACTCAGCAACTCCAAGAGCAGGGACTTTTGGTATTGACTTTCAAGTTTCCCTTTTGTACGTTGAAAATCATCTTATAAGCGCCAGGGTTGTAGCTTAGTAGTAAAGCACTCGCCTAGCACGTCCAAGGGTCTGGGTTCAATCCCCAGTACCATGAAATAAAGAAATAAATAAACAAATCAATGGAAATGCCTTTACAACAAGTGACTTTGAATGTTCTGTAAGTTTTCCCAATGCCAGTTTTACATCAGCAATACCTTGGGTAAAACACAGAGTCCAAGAGAAGATTGAGAAGAGCAATCTGAAAAAGCAGTGTCAGGATAGCAAGAACTGATCAGTCCCAACAGACAAATCCATGGGGATGGAAAGTAGAAGAGCAATTGCCAGGGACTGGAGGCATCAGGGAGAAATCGGTGCTGACTTGCAATATACGTAGGACTTTTTTCTTTTCTTTTCTTTTTTCTTTTCTTTTTCTTTTTCTTTTCTTTTCTTTTCTTTATTATACAGATGCAACATTTATGTGATACTTCACATGTATAACTATTTTTAAAAGAAAATACATAAAACACATCAGAGAATAAAAATTTATTGAAGCACATTAAAAGTTCAATTATGCCCACAGAAATTAAGTGTAGATGATCAAACTAGTCATTGCAAAGATAACCGTCATCCCCTAACTTAATCTGTAATATTATTCCAGCAAAATTTCAGCATGTTTTACTTTTACTGGAAGAAGGTACCAGAGCAAAAAGTTCCAAAATTCAGCTGAGAGGTTGGGAGGTATATAAAATTCACAAAAAATAAAATAAAATAAACTGATTTGTAAGAGCAAAAGTAGTTCTCATTTCTTTACACTAATGTGCATTGCAAAACTATAGTGTTACAATAATAAAGACCAAGGAATCATAATACAAAAACAAAATCCATTGATAAATCCATATATATGTAAATTTTTTGTATTAAGAGCAATAGCAAGGCCTAAATAAATCCAACCACATCTAGAATAACATTAGATGTGAATGGACAATGAAACCCAATCTAAAGGTATTTGTTGGGATGGGGGCACAGTTCACTGGAGTATGTGTGTAGAATCTGCAAGGCCCTGGGTTCACACTCCAACACCACAACAAAAGACAGATATTACAGGGGGATGATGTTGGAAATAAGGTACAACGGGAGTCCCTTGACTCTCCCGCCATCTAGGCATACACTGAATAAATATCTACTCATGTGTTGACAAAGTCATAAATTAGTTGAGACTTAGATATAGTGGACAACTGAGAAAATATCTACACTCACATGAGTAGGAAAAGCTGAGGTATACTTGTTCATTAGTTCTGCTTTGGGCAACATGCCATATTAATTGGGACACAGTCCCCAACAGCCAGTCACCCTGAGTAGAGGAGGATTGAACCATATATAACCTAACTCTAAAGGTTTCTGTGGTTTGCGTCTCAGTTTATCTAGTGCTGGGAGAGGAAGGGACCAGGTATACACAGCTATCAAAACTTCAGAAAACAGTGGTGATTTCCTATGGCCATGCAAGTACTTCCATGGGCTTCATTACTAGACACTCCAAGAGAATTTAGGCATGGTAGCTGTAAGCACCATGGTCAGGAAGTTCTGAAATCCAGAACTAGGAAAAGATGGGAGGGTTGGATGAGGACACATCACACAGTAACATCTGCAAGCGGGGCTCTCCACTCAAACATGTTGTGATGAGGTGTCTATAACTGTGTTCACATATTTAGTGCATTCCCACCCATTTGGTTTTCTTGATATTTTCACATGGCCATCCACATACAGTTCAAGACTCCCTTCCTAGATCCAACATGGAGACAATGCTTAAGTCAAAAGGACATATTCCTAGGGAGACAAGGTTCCTATAGTTCTCTAATATCATATTCTTGTACAAAACCCTCTGAGCAGGGTCCAAGAACTTTTATTCCTCCTTAGAAAGTTCTATGGTCTATTCCTGAATGTCACCAGGGCCAATGACATGGAAGAGGAGGAAACTGAGGACTGGAGGAGGAAATCATGAAAAGGAACACATCCACACAGCCAGAGGCAGGCATAAGGCAGGACCTGGGCAAGGCTGCTGCAGCCCGACCTCTGGCTCTGGGCAATGGCACAGACCATCTACAGAGTCTCAGGATTTCTTTTCAGGGTGATGACAATGTTCTAAAATTAGCCAGTGGTGATGGTGGTTCAATTCTGTAAATATGCTAAAGACTAGTAATTGCACACTTAAAACAAGCAAATTTTTTGGAATCCAACTTATATCTCAAAAACATTAATTATATTATAAAGTTGTTTCTAAAAACGAGATCAGCACAGAGCCCAGAGCAGGAAATAACCAGTTGTATTGAGCAATGGGGGTTGGGAGAGAGAGGATGCTCAAAAAATCCTTAGGACTACAAGTGAAGGTTTGTGTTTTCCAAGGTAATACAAGACGAAAAAACAAAGGAGGAAATTATTTTGTTTATATACTGAAGGAGAGATTGACCAAAGAAGTTGGCTAGCATGGGGACACTGGGTTGCAATGGCACCTCAGCCTCCCCTTCTATTCTCTTTTCATATATCTCAAGTGTACTCTTGGTCTCTTAGCTCTCACAGAGGAGTGCTCACACACACACACACACACACACACACACACACACACAGATCCTCTCCACTTCTGAGGACAGCAGAAAGGAATAAAGGAAAGAGCCAGGATCTTCATCAGGTTACACAGCTAACCAGCCCTGGAACGGCTGCCACCACTCCCACCTCGTTCAGCTTTGTGAAGTGAGATTGAATGCGTCCCACTGACAGGCACAGTGCAGAGTGGTGGAGCTCTGCAGCCAGGCCACCTGGGTTCAAATCAGATTCCGGACTGCATGTTCCTAACTATGAGACCTGGGGCAAGAGATTCAGCCTCCCCATTGCTCAGTTTACCCCTTGTATGATTGAGATAATATTCATGCTAACCTGCAGTAATGCTGTGAGGGTTAAATGAACCAGTATCATGTCAAACAATTAGACCTGCATGTAGAAAGTATCGAGCACAATAATAATAAGTGTTAGGCACTATTATTCACAGTAGTGTGCAAGACACAGCATTCCCTATGCTCCAATAAATTCATGAAGCCTGGCTGTCTGTAGGACTCAATGGAATCATAAAATGAAGGGAAGACAGTAAGCAAAACCATGGACTGTTTAAGAGCATGTGTGATATATGCTAGATGGTCATTCTCAAGGAACCAGGGAGGCATACCTTGTAATAGTTGGGCACAAGGGATTAGAGCCAGGTTGTGTGGTGAAAAAATAAAAACCCAAACAAACAAATAAAAACTATTTTTTGGTCCTCCCTTCCCTATGAGATGGGAGTCATTAATTCATGCCTGTGATACTTAGAACCCTTTGGGTTGCAAGGGCAGAAATCTCAACTCAAAATGGCTTAAGCAAATAGCAACCAAAAAACAAACCAAAACCAAAACAAAAACACTATCTTTTTTTTTTTTTTTTTTATGTAACTGCCAGTCTGAGGGATAATGTGATCTTAAGGTGAAAGTCAACTTAATACCAGGGTCAAGTAAGATAAGCAGAACTTAATATCAATCTCCCCTCCACACGTCCTTCCCTTCTTCCTCCCCACACACCCCCACCTATCCAGCTCTCTATGCTCTTGCCTTCCTGTTATACCTTTTCCAGTTGGTAAGACGACAACAGCACTTTTGCTCCACCCTACTCCATCCTCCAAGATTTAAGTCCAATAAGAAAAAAAAAAGTACAACTTAATCCTTGCCAAAAGATTCCTTGCACTACTTTGACTCTCTCCAGTTCCCATGATCCCTGAACTAATCTTGTTAGCCAAGTGGAAGAAATGCTTTGATTGGATTGTCTGGAGTCACCTCCTGAGGGTGGAACATGAAGTCAAAATCATCTGAAGCATGTGAGCTCAGAGAGGGAAGGGGAAGTTGTGTGTCCTGCTGTCCTGTTATATTCTGTTCTGCTCACAGGTTCTCTTCTGAACCCTGCCATTTTATCTTAGAGGCAGAACAAAGCAGATGGGGAGAGAAGTAGACCCAGAATTAGAAGTACTTCTTATGTATGGGGTGGGGCAGGGAGAGGTACAGTTTCAGCAGATGCTGTGATGATGTGCAGCCTGGCAGCCCTAACATGGTATCTGGAGACAACGGTAACAGAAGAGTAAAGCCAGCAGCGGTCACTGGGAAGTGAACACGAAAATCACAGGTATCAAAGTAGGTTGTTCAAACCTGGTAAAGGAAACCCAGAAACAGGAGAGACATACAGAAATGAAGCACCCTAAGCTGGTGAAGAATTAATACTAATTACAACTACCATGGCACATGAGTCTTGACGTGCATTGACTGCAGCTCATGATGGACTTGGATTTGAATGTTATGTACACCCACAGGCACATTTGACTATAGCTGAATGTGGGAATGGCCAACATTCAGCATATGGGATGAGAGAGCAGTCCACTAAAAGATTGAGATTCATAGTAAGCTTTCTAGCCATGACATGGAATCAAACAAGGTGTCTGCTGATGAATGAACAGATAAAGAACATGCAATACACAAACACAGTGGAGTACCTTTCAGACATAAAAAAGAATGCAATCCTGACACTTGCTGCAGTCTGGATAGAACCGGAGGACATTAGGTTAAATGAAATAAGCCAGGCACATAAAGACAAATACCACATGTTCTCACTCATATGCAGAAGCTTAAAAAGTTGGTTTCATAGAATTAGAGAGTAGAATAATGGTCGCTAGAGATTAGGAAGGAGGGGCAGGGACATTAGAGGGAAATTGGTTGACAGGTGCCAAAATACAGGTACGTAGGAATACACAGTAGGGTAACTATAGTTCACAACCATTTATTATACATTTTATAGAAAATTAAAAGAAGGTTGGGGTGTAGCTTAGTGGTAGAGCACTTGCCCTAGCATGCACAAGTCACAAGCCCCTGAGTTTGATTTCCAGTACTGATAAAAAAAAAGAAGAGTTTGAAGTTTATTGACACAAAGAAATGATATGTGTTTAAGGAGAAGGAGGAGATAGAAATCCTAATTATCCTGATGTGATCATGTTGTAAAGTGGAACAGGAGCGGCCTGTGGGGGTAAGGAGGGTGAGTGCGACGGCGCTAACACCATGCCAGGAACTTGGGTTCTGAAGACCAGGCTCGGCTTAATGTGGAACAAGCAAGCTTATATAGCAGACATTCACCAATTACAATTACCAACAGCTGTTAACGCCCCATGCCACGCTCTCGAGCATGCTCCTGCTAGCCTCGTGATTGACTCGTGATCAGACCAATTACGGGAAGAGAAAGCACCTGAGCTCTGTATCCTCAGGCACTCCTACATGATCATTATACATTCTCTACATGCATCAAATTATTGAACCATACCCCATAAATATGTACAACATATCCGTCAATTTAAAAAATATTTTTAAAGGTCATAGAACACTTTCCCAACCTCAGCACCATACCAGCAGGGCTCCCGTACGATGACTGGACTGAAGCCGAAAGAGTTGAAGACATGGAAAGATAACACATGGATGTTAAAGGAATGTGGAGTCTTCAGCATCTACAGTCAACTCCAGCATATACCAGGGCCCAATTTCTAGCCACATTAACAGGAGACCTCACACTCTTTGCCTCAGTTCCTATTATCCGGCCTATCATCTGGCTTTTGACAACAACAAAATTATTAGGCATGCTGAATGGCAAAGAAAAACATATCTAAAGAGACAAAGCAAGCATTAAAGTCAGGCTTGGGTTTGATTAGTGTTTTGAAATTATCTGATAGGGAATTTTAAAAAAGTATGACTAATATTTTGAGGGCTCTCATGCAAAATGCAGATAGATAATGTAAGCAGAGAAATGGAAAGTTTAAGAATCAAAAGGAGATGCTAGAAGTTTAAAAAAAAAAACTAGTGTGATAGAAATGAGGAGTCCCTTTAATGGGCTCATCAGCACACTAGACATGGCCAAGAAAGGAGTCAGTGAATTGAAGATAGGGCCATAAAAATTCCTAAACTGAGTTGGTCATAGTGGTGCATGCTGATAATCCCAGTGGCTCAGGAGCTGAAGCACAAGGATCACATGTTCAAAGCCAGCCTTCATAACTTAGTGAGACCCTGTCTCAAAATACAAAAAAAAAAAAAAAAAAAAAAAATTCCAAACTCTAATACAAAAAAAAAAACTTTAGTCAATTAAGGACTTGTGAGTTTCACCCAGTTTTGTCTTCATGAGTATTGCTATTAATCACTTAGAAAATTAGACCCCATGACAATGCTGATCTTGTAGGAGTTGAAGTCATGGCTCAGCTCTGCTCAGTCACCTCCAATAACATGCACACACCTTCTCATCTGTGCCATTCTGGGAAATCATTGTCCCAATGCTTCTGATTGATCTATGCCTCAATTAATCATAGAGAGCTAGATAACCTTCAGAGGGAGGGAATCAGCAGCAGGACCAGAACAGAGAAGGCTGGTCTAATAGCATGCAGTTTCAGAGACCCATTCCAGGAAAGAAGTGACAGGTAAACATAAGACAGAGACACCCCATCTGAAGAACTAATGTAGAAACAGACGTCAAGGCAGGGACCCAATAGGGTACTAGGTAGGCGTGTCATATCAGAAAGAAGGGAGAATCCAAGTAGCCAGAAATGGGGCACAAAGACTGGGCCAGCCAAGCAACAATGAGGAGTGACTTCCAGTGGGGTCCCACCAGAGTGATGCCCTCCTTCTGGCCTTGCCAGAGCACAGAGCTCAGGCTGCACCTAAGTCTTTGGATGAGCTCATGTGCTCTGAGACTGGAGGAATGACTTAGAAGCCAGGTCAAGCCTGCCACCTACTCATGTGTTCTGTGGTCAAACCCCAGGCACCAATTCACTGCCTGTCATGTAACTTACTTTCTTTCTCTATGAAGAGACTCCCCAACTTTTTGTTCAGACAAATGGATGTGACAGAATTCCTGCAGTGGATCTCCCAGAGTTTGTCTTACCACACTGCATCCTACTCCCCTCCCACCATGACAGTTACTTTCGCGTGCTAACTTGGCTAGGCTATAGTGCCCAGCTATTTGGTTAAACAGCAGTCTAGATGTTGCTGGAAGACACTGTAAAGAAATCATTAACATTTCGGTACTGGCAGATTGCAATATAACGAGTAAAGTATATTCCCTCTATAATGCAAATGGCCTCATTCAGTCCTTTGAGAGTCTTTAAGGAAAGACTGGGTTTCCAGAAGGAGGAGGAATTCTGTCCTCAAGACCGCAGCATGGGGACCCTCCGAGTTTCCCTACCTTGTTGATTTCAGACCTGCTAAGCGCCACAATCACTAATGCCTTAAAATCTCTAACACAGGCTTCTACAAGTTTGTTGGCAGGAAATAGTCTTTCTGCAATAAATGCAAACTCATATTTTTAACCAAAAGGGAATTTTGTTCAGTGAAAAACAATCATTCTATTCATTTATTTGACAATGATATTAACCAAAAAAAAAATTAGATTTTGTTCAACTTTGCCACTTTTCATTAATTCTGTTTCACATTGTTGCAACAGGACATTGCCCTCTGGCGTGTTGATGTCAAAATTCAAGCTTATTTTTTAAAAAGTCATAATTCTGGCCAACCACTTCTAACTGCAGCCACATGAGGGCTCCTACATCTTCAATGGCTTGTAGAGAAACTTATGGAAGCAATAAATCCCCTATGAAAACCAGTATTTCAGGACCAATCCAAAGCATCACAATCACACTGACTGAGTAGCTCGCTCGCGTGGAGCCAAACGGATGGGACCCAAAACTTCATTTTTGCTTCTGCTTTTCATTTTGTTTTTATGTTTGGAAAATAAAAATATAAACCGTTATTGGCTTCAGAGTCTCAGAAATAGCCTTGTGAATAAGAGTGCCCACACTATCAAGTAGCTTGCCTGCAGGAGTTAACAGAAGGCCTCTGCATTGGTGGATGCTACTATTTATTCTCTCAAACTCCCTGTGAACTGAAGGTAGGCATGAATGGTGTTCACATCTCAGCATGAGACATTTGTTTACTTATCATAGTTTCCTTCACTGGAAATGTTTCTGTTTTCATTTTAAGCTAAACTGCCATGTTAATTTAAAAAGTTCCCAGTGGGGCTGTCACCTACCCACCAGATACTAGATCCACACAAAACAGGCAAACACAAACTATACAGCAACAAGAGAGGATAAATGTGCTTAAAACAAATTTCTAACAAGATTATCTTTTAACATACAGACTCATACTTTATTTTGACAAATTTAAGATAGAAAAATACCATAATGTGACTATAGCAGTTGTTCTTTTTGTAACATGGTTTGGGGTATGCAGTGCGACTTGGGATGGCCTTAACCAGATGGTCTCTCTCCTGACTGGGCTGCAGGCAACAATGAATTTTATCTCAGTCATTGCATTTGCGTGAAAAAATATTACACAGTAAAACTGGCTTTTAAAAAAGTTGTAGCATTCAAGAATAAATACTATGAAGGCAGGAACCAGAACAACATTTTAAATATTTTTATAATTACTAGACTTCATAATTAAAGCTAAGAACTCATAGTTTCAAAATAGCTTCAACATTTTCTACCAATATTTAATAGAATACTAATTTTTTAAAACCAGTGAAGAAATATTAGAGTACACATGATAATTCGGATGACTCTAAAGAGTAAACATCAATCTAGAGTATTTACATTGTCCTTTCAACACTATATTCTGCCTGGTTGGTAACAGAAAGTCTTATCACCAAAAGTGTGCCCCTGAATGTAATCTCTGAACGGGTAAGTGCTGTCATTATCTCTACACTCCATCTTTGGAGGGGGTGTTGAGGGACTCTTGATACATGCATATTTTTGGTTATGGTTATAAAGACAAAAAAGTAAATGTGCCAAGAGTCTGAAGTTGAAAGTGTTGTTCCGTTTTGTCAAGCACCTTCACATTTTTTTTTTTTCTGTGATGCCTCATTCGTGCTAAATAATTCACACAGGTGCTAACGTTGTTGCTGTTGGTTCTTTCAGCTTCTTCCTTTGCTTTCCTTACCCACTCCTTAAAGAATAAAACCGGGAGGCCCCTCATTAAAATATATTATTTCTAACATATAAAATAACTGTATGTACATGTGTACACACATGCAAGTCCTTTTCAAGGACTGGGTAACTCCTCATTTTCTATCAAATAATCCTTCTTCATATACTTGGTTCCCCTAACTAACCTCCACACTTCCAGGTAAGCATCCTTTAATGACCTTTTACTCCCTTCTTCGGAGACCTTTGAGCTCCTAGCTGGTAGCGGGACCCCTCGGGGGCTGCCCCTCGACTCTGGCCCACTCTGCTGAGTGGAGCCACCTGCTCCCTCCCCACCCTCTGTCCCCCCATTTCCCCCCTCCCCGGGCAGCTCTTCCATCATGAAAGGCAGCTGGTCTCCACTTGGCTGCGTTTCCTCTCCCCCGGGCTGCGACTCCAGGTCCTCATAGTTGCTTTGCCTTCTGGTCTCCATGAATTTGGCCACACAGTAAATGATGGAGCCCAGAGTGTTTACCACGACGCCGGCAATGAACAGAGAGGTGGGCTCCACGTCGCTGAAAGCCACCATGCCCACCGTGATGGTGGCGATGCTCTTCACCACGCCCACGAAGCTAGTGGTCACAGCTGAATTGATATAGGTACAGTGTAGCGTGGTGAAGTTCATGGCGCAGCCGATCAGTATGCAGGCTAAGAAGATGCAGACCATGGCTGGGTCCTTCCAGCCAGGAAAGGTCCAGGCGTGGATGGAGTCGGTGCTGGCGAAGGAGCAGACCACCAGCAGCGGCGTAGCAGAGACGGCGATGACATACTGCGCGGTGAGCGGCCCATGATCAGTGTCTGCGCTTGCCTTCTGGATGAGCACCAGGTAGGCGGCGTGCACTAGCACCGCTAGCACACCCGTTACGTACCCGATGGGGTCTCCAGTCAGGTCGCCCGCTCCTGTAGCGCACGAAGAGGATGGCAAAGCCAGCGCAGGAAGGAAAAAGAGAGAAGACACCGGGTTGGCGCGGGTGGGTATCCACTGGGCAACGCGTCGGGTCGGAAAGTAGACGGAGCTGATGCCCTAGTTCTGCCCACTGATTTCCCGAGTGCCTCACAGATGCCCACCATGCCTCGGCTGCCAGTGTAAAATGCGACAGCCAAGCTCAGGCAATAGGTTGCGCGATGCATAAGGAGAGGCATCTTCCCTGAAATGTCTCCGGGTCACCCCTCTGACAAAGGCCACCGAGAGCGCAGATGTTCTCGGGGTAGGCGCTCGCGGCTTCTCTGAGCTGGCGCCGCGGTTATCCAGGTGCATTGTATCTCTACTGGCAACCCCCTGCGCGACCAGAATGGAGAGGGTGCACCGGCTAGTGACCTCTAACCCGAGCGTGCCGGGCGCTGGGCGAAAATCGCCTCGCTCCTGACCCGCCTCGGAATGAGTGTTTCCTGCTCCCCGTGGTTCGAATATTACTCTGTCTGCCAAACCCCGCCCGCACCTGGGTCCCAGGCTGGCCCCCTTGGCCTCGCGCCAGCAACCCCCAGAGCGGCGCCTGACACCCCAAACTAGCCCCAGGATCCCAAGTTTTGCTCCCATCCTCCTCCCCCATTCCAGCCCGCGTGACCCAAGGAAGTTCACGACCCCCTCCTTCCGGCTCAGTCCAGGGTTGGACTCCAGCTCTCGTTTCAGGCGGCTCTCCCACCCCTCCCGGAGGAAGGGATCCAGGGGAAGATCCGGTGGGGGCGGCTAGAAGGGTGATACGCGATGAAACCCGGGCAGGGGTCGGAAGCCCAGACACTGGGTGGGAGATCCGGAGAGAGGAGGACAGAGCGCGGGGGAAGGCTTCGTTGGGTCTCAGAAGAAAGTCCCTTTTGCGAGTCGAACAACCATTCTCAAAACTCTCCGCCTCTCTCTGCCTCTCTCTGCCTCAGTCTCCCCATCTGGAAGTGAGGGCGTTGCACTAAGTGGTCCCCGCCGTCTCTGCCGGGTGGGCTGGGGTGGGCTTGGGGGTTGGCGCGGGTCTCGCTCACCTGCCAGGGCGGCGCCGCAGGTGGTGATGAGCACGGCTGTGAGCACCCCCGGCGAGGGTGCGCCGTTCTTGAGCACCAGGACGCCGATGAGCATGGTGACCAGGGGCAGGCAGCGCTTGAAGACCACGTACATGGGCAGGCTGAGACCGCGCAGGGACCAGAGCGTGAGGCTCGACTGCAGCGTGGAGAGCACTGCGACCCCCGCGAAGGAGCGCGCCAGGCTCAGGCCGAAGGGGGGCACAGCGATGAGCCCAAGGCGCCGCAGCAGCTCCAGGCTCAGCGCCGCCGTGGAGCTGGTCAGGCACTGCACCAGGGTCAGGAAGGAGAACTGGTAGCGGCTGATGAGGAACTTGAGCAGGATGTTGAGGGAGCCCGAGAATACACCGTGCGCGATGGCCACCGAGATGCCCAGCACGCGGCCCCGGCACAGCTGCCGCATCGCGCCAGCCCCGCAGCACCGGGCGGCGGCTGAGCTCCCCGACCTGCGGGAGTGGAGCGAGGGCGGCGGGGGCGCCCGCCCAGCGCCACGGCGAAGGGCAGGGAGCTCCGGCTCGGCTGCAGAGGGCAGCTCAGCTCCAGCCGGGCGTCCTCGCGGCTCGGCGGCTCCACGTCCGACTGCCCCGCAGCTCCGGGGAGGCAGTAGCGGGGGCGGGGGACTCCGAAAAGTGGCAGGGAGGGGGGGCCGGTTTGAGAGGAGTGGCGGGAATCCTAGCGACAGAGATGTGTAAGTAGGTGACGAGCCGCAATGGGCTGTATCCCGCGCGGGTTCCCCGTCAGGAGAGAGGCTCTACGAGGGAAGCCGGGC
Source organism: Glaucomys volans (assembly GCA_020662805.1). NCBI lineage: Eukaryota > Metazoa > Chordata > Mammalia > Rodentia > Sciuridae > Glaucomys > Glaucomys volans. The sequence goes on from JAJEJO010003612.1 coordinate 162,286, forward strand.
AGCTGCCACAGGGCGGGACCGGCCCGCGCCCCTCGGGCATCCAGCGCCCACCGGTCCCGCTCTGGTGCGCGGCTCCCGCTCCTGTCTAAAAGCGGCCAAGCGGAGGGGCGCGGATTGGGGGAATCCCAGACACCGTTTAAGATGATTTTAGATACGGCAGCTCTCCGGGATTGAGCACCGTTTATTGGTCGCAACAAGTGATGCCGCCCCCAGCCCCCTTGCTGCAGAGGATTTTCCACCCACCGTCTCTTCTCAGCGGGGGAAGCGAAAACCCGTCGGTGGCGGCGGAGTCCCTGATACTAAGATCCGGGTGCCGTCGCCCAGAGGTTGAAATGACCTGCGACCAGGGCCCCGAGGCAGGCCTTTTCCCGTTCCTAGCTTTGAACACCCAGGGCTGCGCGCCTTCAAGGGAGGGATTAATCGCGCGGCTCTGCAGGAGCGGGTGGCCTCGCAGGGCTGCGGGTCCTGGGGGCAGAGGCACACCTTTAACTGAGGCAAAGATATAAATAAAGAGCAGAAACTAAGTCTCTGGTGCAAGTAGCCACTACCAGTTCTGTGGAGGAGCAGGGAGGTGACGCTGTCCGAGCGATGGGAGAGGGGAGGCTAGATGCGCTGGGGACTGCGAGGGAGCGCGAAGCAGAGGAAGGCTGACGCGAAGAGGGCAGGCAGGAACCCCGGCCCTCCACCCTGCCAGGAGGATCCCCGTAGAGTTCTTGGATACCAGGGAGCAGGTTGCGGGCTGTGGGACAGAGGGCCACCTCTCCAGGTCAGGGTACGCCTTCGCCCCCACAGGACTGGTGAACTGTGTGCTTCCCATACAGCTAAGAGAAAAAAGTGTTTCATTTTTTGCTGGAGCCAGACTTCAGTGCCGCTTTGGTCTGAATTCCGTTCCTTGGGAAGTTAACACTTGGGTCATAGTGAACTCTGCAGCCCCAGACAGGCTCGCTCAGCCCCGGTAACCGCTAAGCGCCAGTTCAGTTTTCACACTAGTTGAAATTCGTGGCTCCAGCTGGTTGGGGTGCAAGGGGGTGTGGGTTGGAGCTCACTATACCCCACTTCTTTCCATCCCTGGCCACGAGTCACTTCTTTTAGCCAACAGGATCGCAACCTCCTAACTTTAAAACGCCACACAACCTTACCTTTGATACACAAGATCCGTCTCCTCCGCGATTTTTCTTCCTGCCTCTTTTTTCCATCTCTGTGCTGAACATCACGCTCCAGCACAGTTGTTGGAAGTTTGGACTATCGCAGGAGGTAAAAAATAACAGTTGTAATGGCAGCAGCACTGCAGTTCTTCATCTGGGCCAGCCTTTTGTTATGGATGCTCACTGTGGTGGGAAAGGGCTCCGTCTCTACCAGTCCTTTAGCTCCTGTGACTAGAGCCTAGTAGGATCACCTCCCTACCCCTCCCCACAGGTGGACACTCAAGAAAATGTTTGTGAATGGTCTACCATGCTAACTTTCCAGGAATAACACTGGACAGCATTACACTGAAAACACGTGCTTCCTGTTCCCTGGAGAGTTCTTGGTTTTTAGTGTTAAAATTTGTGGTTAGGCACTATTTAAAGCTATTTAAGGGGCTGGGTTTTTGTCTGTGGTTGTTGTTTGGTTTGTTTGCTTTAGTTGATATTATTTCTTTGGGAAATTATGGGGTCTGAACCAGCAGTTCAAATGGTGTATGTGTATGATGTAAATGTATGTTCAAAACATACGGAGGTAAAAACTTTAAATTTGACTTTTTTAAGACATCAGCAAACAACATATTTCTGCTTCTAGGGACCATTTTAATTAAAAGATGACTGCAGCAAGTCATCCAAAATGAATATTATATAGAAATGACTGCACAGACCTAGTTTTGGAATGATTCATTTCTGCCAGCAATTATAATTGCTTCCATTTGTGATACTAACATTAGGTAGAAGATTGGTGACTGATTCAGCTACCTTACCCTGCTCAGGCAAGACTATTGAGCTTAATATTTGAAATTCACAGTGGTATGAAAGCCAGTACATTTTTTCCACTGTATTGCATATAGTTCTTTAGTAGGAATTTTATTTTTAACCCCATCTCCCACAAGCCAGTTACTAGATAAATGCCTAAAGAAAGCTGGGGGAAAATAAGAATAGTGTTTAGCAAGGTTAATCAAACAAGAATGGGTATCTGAAATCAAATAGCAATTTGACCTATTGGTATCAAGGCATCAAGGGTCTAAGGGCTCTAACTTTAGAGCTACTCAATAAATATTGGCAGCATTAAATCAACCTCTTAGTTTATTCATTCAACAAACATATAGAGCAAGTGTTTTGTGAAAGGTAATCTGTTAGACACAGAGGATTCAAGGATAAGCACTCAGCTAGTCCTAAGGGATTCACCAGTGGTTGGGGGTGAATACAATGAAGCTAAGGAAGCAGTGAAGCCTTGCAACAGGAAAGGGGAGCTTCCAGGAGGGCAATTAAATCAGCTTCATTGGGAGCAGAGAAGCTTCTTGGAGAAAGAAATGTGGTCTTTTTGAAATGTTTACTTATTATTTTTATTTGTGAGTACACCTGATCATTGCAGAATATAAAAGGAAAATAAACTCCAAATAACAAGTGAACATTTTTTGTTTGTGGTATTGGGGATTGAAACTAGGAGTGCTCTAGCACTGAGCGGTGTTTCCAGACCTATTTATTTTTTGAGACAGGGTCTCACTAAATTGCTTAGGGACTCACTAAATTGCTGAGGCTGGTCTCAAATTTGCAATCCTCCTGCCTCAGCCTTTAAGAGTCATTGGGGAGTCCTGCATGGTAACTGAAGCCTGCTAACAGCCCTGTGAATACTTGGGAAGCTGATCCTATATCCTCAGGTGACAGCTTATCCCAATGTTCCAAGAAAACCTGAACCAGAACAACTCAGCTAACTTACTCTGGAATTCCTGGTCTACTGAAACTGTGAGATAATAAATGTGTGCTTTTTTAAACAGTTTCAGTAGGCCAGGAATCCCAGAGTAACCTAGCTGAGTGTTGAGGATAACTAATATATCCATCAATAGTAATACATATTTCTATGTCAGGATACCTTATTCTTTTAAATGTTTGTCTGACAGTATTTAGGTTTTACCAATTAATGTAATACATCCCTGTGGGTGTTTATTCTTACACATACTTTAAGTATGTTGAGAATCATATTGCCCAACTGTCTACTAAAAAAGTGTACAACAATCTCTCATTTTAACTAATATTGAATATTGCCAATATTTTAAATGTTTGCCAAACTAACATGAAAAAAATGGGGCAATCTCCATTTGTATTTCTTTGGTACCAGTGAGACAGAGTCTGTGTTGAATATTTACCTTTCTACTTCTGTGAACTGTTTATTTATTGATATACTTTGTCTACTTTAGTGTTTGGTGGTCTTAGTGACTTTTAAGAACTTTTTATAAATTCTGGATATTAACCATTTTTATATATATATTTGCCATATATATATATACACATATACATATATATATATGTGTGTGTATGGTAAATAAATCCTTCCTATAGTTATGTCCTCTCTCCATTAGCTTTGTTAATGGTGTGTTTTACCATTTTAATATTTCTAGGTTGTCAATTTTTAGCAATTTCCTGGGGATTTTGTTGTTTATTTTCATTTTTGTTTTGCAGTACTGGGGATTGAACCCACCACTCTGCCACTGAGCTACATCCCCAGTTCTTTTTAATTTTAAGACTGGTTCTTGTTAAATTGCAGAAGGCGGTCTCAAACTTGAGATCAGGCCTGTGCCACCACACCAGACCTTATTTCACATGATATAAATGATGGGTAAGAATTTGCTGAGCCAAGAGCAGGACACTTGAGGCATGCAGATTAGCTTGAACCAACACAGACATGGAAGACCTGAATGACTGTCACAGAGACTTAGTGAGCACAACAGTGTTGTTGTAAAGAGGACCCATTCTGCAGGGAGAGGCAGGGACTAGCCCAAAGACCCTGGCTGCTTGGTTAGTGAGCTTGAATGTTTTCCTGTAGGCAGTTCTACGAGGAGAGAAAGGGTTTACTCAGAGACTGGGATAATCAGACTGCATTTTTGATCAGTCTCTGGCAGCTGTGTTGATGAGAATGGTTCTAAAGATTCAGAACCAGAAGCAGTCATCCTTCAGGAAGCTGACACAATCTACCTAAGGAAACCTAATGATGACTTGAAGGGTGGCAGTGGTGGCTGCCTTGAGAAGAAGAGAGAGGTGGGAATGAGGGAAGCCATGGGATGCTGCTAGGTCTTTGGTTCTGCCCAAACTCATCTTTTAGCTTGACTCTTCATTAGCATGTGCAAAAGGAGGAGCTGGTTTAGCATGTAAAATGAGTTTGGATGAAACCAAATGAATGCAAAGGAATTTGGGACACCCAGGTGGGAAAGTGGGGAAGGCAGGAATTATATACACACCCACACAATATAAGTGCTACTAAGAGCTCATTTTTGGAAGGGCCAAGTTATTGCTAAGATAAGCAATTAAGAAGTGCCAAAACCAGAAAGAACTGAGAGCTGGCTCTCAGCCTGGCTCTCCCAGGGGGTGATGGACCTTGGAAGGATCACTCAGACACAGGTTCAGTTTCTTAGCTCTTCAGACTTGGAAGTTCAGTCTTGTTCATGGTTTTCTCTTTTTTTTTTTTTTTTTCCAGGAATAATTAGGATCTAGTTACCAGTGAGTTCTACATCTTGACTCTCAGCAGATTTCTATTATTCCTAAGAAGTCCATGTGGCAGGACCATTGGTTTGAATTCAGTCACATTCTAGTTCATTCCAGACTTCAAGCCAGTCTCATTACTTCCTGGCTATTGTGGCTGAGAGCATTGGCATTCTTGCCTAGAAAACAGGGAGGCTACATTTCAGGGAGGTTGTAAAGATTTAAAGGAATAACATATAAAACATCTCATATAATGCCCTGACACCACAGATTGCTGACTGGGAGCTCCCTTTTCCTTCATCCGCTCTTCCATCACTGCAGATGCAGGGCCAGCTTGGGAAGCAGTCAGGAAAGCAATGCTGACTTTACCAACCTGGAAGGAACGACTGGTTGTCCAGAAGTGACTTAGCTCGTGAGCTACCAAGAATGTAAGAATCTTGCACATTCTTTTCAGAAGAGAATCCAGCTCTGCTCCTTCTGATTTTCCAATACTAACTCCAAGGTACCAACTGCATAAACATTCAGCCACACTCTTTCACATTGACAGACTCCAAGAACTGAGTTATTTATTATGGAGTGAGTGTTCTAAACATCTCTAACATCCCTGAAATAGAGTGAAAAAATAAATCAAAGGAGATGTTAATTTTTAAATCACAAGTTTTTGTTTCAAAAGATATAGATTATTAATACAATCTCTTGAATTCTAAAGGGAAAAACAATTTCATTTCATTGTAAAGCTGGTCTGGGTTAGGTTTTCGAAAGGTCTATTATTGGTTTTGCTGATACAGAGAACATGCACTGTGGACATACTTTTATTGAACCACTGGTGGTTCAATAATTGAACCACTGGTGGTTAATTCACACAGAGGAAAAGCTCTATGAAACTCATCCTTTGCGACAGCTCTAAGGGTGAGGTGAGTGCCTTATCATTACAATTCACTTATATTGTCCTTTTTATGGCACTTTTTCAAGAACTATTAGTACTGCTGATCTAAGAATCAAAAAGAGCTGTACTTTTCCTGAGATTATTTAAAAAATGTTAAGTGAGCATCTTCTATGTGTGAGGGCACTGGATTTTGTAACTGACCAGGTTACCCACTTACAAGGCTGGACATCTTAGTAGAGAATCTTTGGCCTAGTCAGTAGCAACTTGATGGAACTTTTAAGTATTTTTTTATTTGTAGATGGACGTAACTTCATTTACGTTAATGTGGTGCTGAGGATCGAACCCAGTGCCTCACATGTGTGAGGCAAGTGCTCTACCACTGAGCCACAACCTCAGCCCTTTGTGGAACTTTGATGTCTGCATTTTCAAGTCTCACTCCTGGCTCCACTTTAACTTTTGTTCTACTTCCTAATTTATGCTGCCTTGTTTTTATATCTTAAGCTGTAATAATTTTTTCTAAATAATTAAAGAAATATGTAAATAAGATATACAAATATTTAATTTTTGCTCTGATAATTACATTTTGTGCTTTAAAGATACTCAAAAATTTAAGAACATAGTTTTTTTTGCCATTTGTTTTAATATTATGTAAAAATCAAAATGTGCAAAATAGTCTTACTAATTTTTCCCTTTTAACCTATATTTTTTCCAGTTAAATAATCAGTATTACGATTTTTTTTCATGAAGATTTGGGAAGGTAGCAAGGAGGGTATATAGCATTATTTAGGGCTAGTTTCAAGTGCAAATCCTAGATGCCTTGTATGACCTAAGACTTCTTTTTTGGTACCAGGATTGAACTAAGGGGCACTCAACCACTGAGCCACATCCCCAGCCCTATTTTGTATTTTATTTAGAGACAGGGTCTCACTGAGTTGCTTAGTCCCTCACTGTTGCTGAGGCTGACTTTGAAGTCATGATCCTCCTGCTTCAGCCCCCTGAGCCTCTGAGATTACAGGCGTGTGCCACAGTGACTTGCCCTAAGACTCTTCTTAAGCAAGGGAGAGTTTTTAAATTTGTTGATAAATAAGGGGAGAGACATACAGAGGTACAATATCTAAAAGGATTCAAATAAATATTTTTAAAAAACCAAAAAACTCTAACTCGCAGCACTCCATATTCTTAAAGCACGGCACCAGTCCTTAAGAGAATTTCATTTAGTCTGTGTCAGGTACACAGTACATGCTCAATAAATAACTATTGAATAAATTAAATCTATATCACAGCCCATATATGAACCACAATTATACCTACATAATATATAGTATTCATACACACATTGTATTAAAAAAAGCAATCTTCTTGGGGATATCATATAATGATCAAGAGAGATAATTTATTTTGATTTTTATCAACAGCAATGATTTATATTTCACATAAAAAATGGCAAATTAAAAATACATCACTATTCATATAATCTGATCTTCCATATTGTAATCTATTTTATAATACAGAGATTACATTCTAATTGATATTATAAGATATACTACAACATCAATTATTCCTTAGGATTATATGAAACATGACTTAGGTACCAGGCTTACAGAGTGAGCCCAAGTCTTTATAGCTGCTTCAAAACTGACTCCAGAGTAAGTCTGAGAAAATCTGAAATCTGAATAGCATATAAAAGCATAACATCTGTGTTTTCAATAATTAATTCAGTTGTAGTTGAGCAGTTCTTCAGTCAATGACATTTTTTCTGACCACAGCCGTGTATCTCAAGCAGGAATACTAAGACAAGCGGGATCATATATCTTTATTGTTTCATCCCAAGAACAGTCGGCAACCTGCAAAACGAAAACAAAGAAGACACACATTTAAGTGTATGAAAAATCAAAACTGGCAGCAAAAGTCCCAATCATATAGAGTATAGGAGATCAGCCACTAGTAAATACGTGACAGGAAAAACACAGGGACATGTGGTTGTCAATAAGTCTGAGTTTCCCTTTTTAAGATACATTTTAAGGATTTTTACCAATTGACTGGGGTTGCCTAAGAATTGCCCCCTACCCCATCAAAGAACTCCATAATTCCCTCCTGCCTGAGATAAATGCTGAAAAGATGAGTTCCTAGATTGAATAAGACTTTTTTGCTGAATGGATAGTTTGAAATATTTTTGATAATAGACAAGTGGGAAGAAGAAAAAGAAATACAGTCCATATGTAAAAAACAAAAAGTTGAATACATGTTAAAATGTAGGATCTAGGTATGTGAGGATGGGGAGGAAGATGAAGTACAGCTCTCACCTTCAAGGAACAACTCAGACCAGACCAAGTGTGGAACACGCTCTAGAGACTCCCAGAGGAGGGACAATCCCATTTCCACAGGTGTAAAGTCAGAAAACTTGACCATGCCCTGGCATTTGCCCTAGAGTAAGCAAAGCTGGAAGCAGCACTTAGGCCTGTTGAGTGTTTCCATTAGAAACAGTTCCTCATAAAAAGCAAACTGTCAATCATTGTTTGCCTAATTCTGTAGTTACAAGTTTTCATACCATGAGACACAAAGATCATTGCATTTATTTACCCCTGACTCATCTATGTGTATTTTTTCAAGTTCTGGGCCTTTTAGTATGTTAAACATCAACTACTATGGAAAGGAGAATCGGAGAAATAAGACTTTAGATTCTAATGCAAAGACATCTATAAACTGTGTTTCTGAATTCCTATTCAACACTCGTCAATTCAAGTTTTTATTTACTCAGGACTTATAATAACTAATAAATGTCAAGGCCACTAAATCAACAAATATTCATAAATACATAATTAGTAATACAAGATCTAAAATGGCAATGATTCAGAATTATGAACAACTTATTTTAATGCAAATAATTTCCATTTTGTTCTACAAATTTAAAGATGCTTATAATAAAAAATAATACGGTTTACAAAAAAAACACTTCACTAACAAAGAAGCTCTAGATTCTGTAAAGGTTGGCACTGCAAAAGACTTCCTGGTAAAGAAAAAGGACTGTACCACATGATCCCCTGTGGGGAGCCTCTCATTAATTACCATCAGCACCCCAATAGCCTCTAATGCACTGTTTCCCCTTGAATTCTAGGACTGAGTTAATACAAGGCTTTCAATGTCCCATAGACATCTACGGCCAGCCTAAAAGACATTTGAAAAGAATGCACTAAAAATAAGGGCCAATAAAAAGATAAACATTAAAAAAAAAAGGGACTCTGGTAAAATAAAAAATGCTAACAAAAAGACAAAACAAATGTCATGAAAATAAATAATCTGCTTTACAAGATGAGATCCACTCAGACTTCTGCTTGTTAAAGAGGAACCTTTCTATCTCCCATTCCCTTCTTGATAAAAGTCCTCACCCCTCCCATTTCCAGGAACACATTCCTGGCCACAAGACTCCTTCAAAGCCAGACTCAGGGTAAAGAAAAGACAATGACACAGGATATCTCCTTTCCCATCCTCCTTTTCAATTTCAGTCCCCTCTATGAGGACTCACCTCTTTGCTCATTACCCTATCATCAGAAAAATTGTAAAAGACTGAAAAAAAAGTTTACTCTGCCCTTTAATGGAATGCTGATATTGTCTTAAGGCCCTTCTGGGCTACCTGATGCTATGGGGATCTGTGCCTTTTACAGTCTTACTGCTGTTCCCCCCACTACCCCCCAAAATACTGGAGACTGAACCCAGAGTGCCTTACCAACCAAGCTACATCTCAGTCCTTTTAGTTTTTTACTTTGGCTTTCCAAGTTGCTGGAATTACAGGCATGTGCCTATCCTCAATTTTACCTGCAATATTAGAAAGTCCTAAGATGGAGTTCTTTTGGGAGAACTCCCAGGAATTTTTGTTATGGACAAAAATAAAATTTTGGCAAGATTAAAATATTCATGAGGAAGAATTCTCTTCTTGAGGAGAGAGAAGAAATTAATAAGCCATTAATGTGAAAAACACCTTGTCATGTATTTTCACATTTTTACTTAAAATCAAGTTTCAAATCCAGTAGGTTGATATGTGGTAGGAGGAGAGACAAGTGGCAGGACAAAGAAAGGAAACATGAGTGACTACCTTTACACAAAATTCTGAACCCTCTCTGAAGCACTCTGACTCCAAGAGTTTATGTAACCTTCCTGGTCTGCTCTACATAAGCCAGGATCTAGAATTTCTACTTAAAAGCATGAAAATTTGTATTCCTTGTTTAATTAAAGAATTAATTACAATTATAATTCTTAAAATTATAATTATATTCTTAAAATTATAATTCTTAACATTTTTACCATCAATTTCTAAATGGGCTTAGGTGGTTTACAGATTAAGCCACAGGGCCAAATGAAGAAAATAAAGATTAAAAAAAAAAAGAAACATGAAGAATCTAAAATGTTCTAAAGGCACAGAGTAAAGCTTTCAGACAGAGCATATCAATACCTGCACAGTAATTTAAGCAATATGCCTTATGACACCTAAGAGAAAATGGAAGCACTCTGGGTAATAGTTTATTTTTTCTAACAACACTGGCATATGGATATAAATATTTCCATGCAACTAAAGCCAAAAAGGATTTTTTTAAAAGGCGGTACTATATATTGACCAGATATGTAAATCTGTATTCCCTGTGTTTTGTAAACAATAAACTTTTAATAGATGTTTACTGAATGAATGAATGGATGAATCTATGTCTGAGTTGTGGTTTATTCTCCCCAGATTTTGTTATGTAGAGAGGGCCTCTCACAAGATGTGAGGTCAAAGATTTGGGTAAAAGCAATCATTTTTATGGAATTTGGGAGATATATGGAATTTTTAAGGGTCATGAATATTATTTTAAAAAGTTTCACAAGGAGCTTTCTGTTCCAGAAGCTGTTAGTAAAATATTCCTTTGCATTAATAAAATATAAAAAATCATGATTCCATATATATATATATATATAATATACACACACACACACACATACACACACACACACATCCATTTATTCAATAATTTTTATTGAAAGCCTCCACTGTGCATCAGAAATATACCAAGACCGTGACAATAAACACTATGTTTCTGGCCTCTGCCCCACAGTTCCTGAATCCAGTGAAGAAAGAAATTAAATACAGAGACACCTATAATGCAGGGTAATATGTGCAATAATTGTGGGGCCCAGTGAAAGTAGGAAAGGAGCCACTGTGACCAAATTTGAAGAAAGCAGATGCTTTCAGGAGTATTACCTAAGCTGGGAATTAAAGGAAGAGTGCATCAGCCAGAGAGCACTTCTCGTTTTTCTTGGGACAAGGGTACAATGTAGAAAAGGAAAATGTTTAGCAGAATAAATAAGAGTGCATGAAAAACCAAAAATTCCAGCTTTGGGGAAACTATAGTGCTCTATAACTTCTCTGATGAAACTCTGAAGACTTCTTTTCTGAGTATGCTCTAGGGTTCCTTGAAGGCTGGCTGCTAAGGCATATCTTCTTTGACCCTTTTGCCTTGCAGTGTGAGTGTGCATGGGGACACCCAAGGGTAGAAGCTTCCAGGCGCCACTGCTTCTGCCCAGGGATATTCAAGTGGAAAATGTATTCGTTACCCCACTAACCACCACTGTGACATGTTCATCCTTCTGCTGTTCTGAATTTCCTTTAACCTGAGATCAAAATGCAAACCTTCTCATCAAAACTCAGAATTAAAATTACCAATATTCTAAGAAAAAATGGTTTGTCAAAATATAATACTTTTCACTTGATTTAAACCTGAAGACAGATCCAGGCTTCATTTTTCATTCTTAAAAGATGCTATTGTTCAAGGTAGTGAAAAATAACCAAACTTTGATAGGCCTCAACAAAATTCTATTTTTAATAATCTCTACTTTTATACAGCAAAATTGATGTTTTAAGAATGAGCAACACTAATTAGAAATTAGGAGTTACTTGCTATTGTACCAAAATGAAAATTTCCTTAAAACAAACAATGAAGCATTCTTTTTCCCCCCAAACATGGTGCTTTATTTTTTTAAATACAAAATTAGAATTTGGTTTGAATGTAACCTAACATAGTAAAAGCTCAATGATTGCTAAATAAGTAACATGCATACTCAGAAAGCCAAACTGTCCCCAGCTCAAAACCCCGAGGGGGCCATGAACAGATCGCCTACCAGCTCACTTACCTGGTGATCTCTACACCTTCTTCTTCAAGATTCTATCCTACATTCATTCATAGCCAAATGAAAATCTTTTGAAATTTTCCTCTCAAGTGCCTCAATGTCCCAGCTGACACCAGGGCACCAAGGTGCGGTCGGGAGTGTGGGGGGGGATGTTGGTGTGTGTGAGTTTCATCCTCTGCCTCCACCAGGCACACCTAGGTGGCCAGTGGGTGGGCTCAGCCAAAGGCCTTGGGGCTATTCCCTACTGGAGTTTGGTTGCTACAGTGTCGCCAACCTTAAAACTTATGGTATGTACAACCATAACCAGAAAAACGATAGTTGTACTCGATTTGTGTACAATGAACCAAAATAAAAAATAAAAAATAAATAAAATAAAAAAAAGAAGGGAAGCTCCAACCACACCCCATGATTATCAAGGATTCATTTCCTATGATCATGCCCACTAAAAACATATGTGAGTTCTTGTGTGGTTCTCCTTGTTCAGTTTAGATCCTTTCATTGGTATTATAAACTTGGGATATTTTCTTGGATGTGGAGGAATTCTTTTTGCTGAAATCTGGGAAAATCAATAAAGGGAAATTGTGTATCACACCCCCCCAATAAAACAAACAAAAACAAAAGCAAAAAACAAAAAACTCCTGGCACAGCTTCCGGAGGTTAAAACAAAATTACTTCCAGGGCTGCCCTCAATTGCCATGGCCTACTCAGTTGTCACTAATTTAACAAAAATAAAACATTTGCAGTAGGTTTCTAGGAAATCATATTTAATCATTTAAACTCGTGATTATCACATAGTATCCCAGCCTTTCTCCCCTTCCAAAATATTTACTATATGTTTTTCGATTATTGGCCAGTCTCAAAAATGGCGCCAATAGCATCTCTCACAATGAAGCATTCTTGAAAACCAAATAGAAATTATTTATCAATGTAAAATTTCTATAGCACATACATCATGACATCATCAAAGATGGAATGCTTGAGAGCAACTTTATTAATATTTTTAACATTTCCTATGTGCAAAATACTATGCTGATGCTACATCAGATCCCAAAATATAGATGAAACAAATGCATTCAACAAGGAGTTTATGATAAAAACTTATCATTGGTGGATCAAATAAGATCCATTATAGAACACCTTCTGAAGGGTGAAAAGTGCCCAGAAAAACCACTGAGGACACCAGAACTCACACAAGACATTTTATTAGGCAGACAAACAGTGTCTGCCCTGAAGAGAAAAGGAAAAAAAGAAAAAAGAAGAAGGAAGAAATATGGCCGGGGAGCTTCTTTTAAGCTCATGAACTTTGTGGGCAAAATGATGATAGGGCCAATTGTCCATAATTGAATTTTAGGGACTAGAGATCAGCCAATGGCTGGTGATGACAGGCCAATGAACAGACCAATAGTGGGCTAGCTACAGGGAAGGGGCAGGGGAGCTGTCTGCTTTTTACATTACACCTTCAACACCAATTGTCCTATAAATGCAACATTTATAGAAGGCAACATTATAATGAAGATACCAGACTTAAAATACATATGAAATTTAGAACATGAATTTATATTCTTTAATTTTATCAATTGCCTCCACTTTATTAAAATGTTTACACATGCCATCAATAAGGTAATTCATCTCAAAATGATTTGATATGGTTGTTAATATAACAAAAAATTCCAACTGACCCATTAAGAGATTTACTTCATTGACAAGTTTTCCATTTCCTATTTAGCATTATACTCTTTTCTCTCAATTTTGTGGACAATTGCTTTTGCCCTTGGGAAATTTGTTCAATGTACTTTAATTATCATATGACATATGGCCTCCTTAGCAAGAATAAACAAGAGAAATAGGCAGAAAGATATAGAGAGAATAATGTTTGAAAAAAAATCACTTAACAGCCAACTCTAAATTTTGAATTTGATGTTGCAGTATATTAAATTTTGGGCTAAACAAAGAAACATTTTCTTTACTCAACCAAGTTACAATAGTAAGTGACTACAGAGGAGAATTATGATTTATTATATTCATCATTATGGAGTTTATGCAAAAGTAGAGAGTAGACCAATGCACTAAAAAAAACTTTACATTTATTCATTCATTTTCTATTTAGCACATATGTATCAGGTACTTTACATTAATCTATTCTATAACACCTAGCACTCAAAATACTTAGTTAATACTCAAAATATTTATTGAACCTAAAAAGGAAGGGAGAAAAGTAGAGAAAGAAGATAACTTGTCTTGGATACTATTGTTGTCATTACTTTTTAGCTGGGGATGGACCCCAGGGCCTCACGCAACCTAGGCAAGCACACTAAATCTAGAAAGCAAGATTTTTAAAAGCTGAGACTCTATCCTGGAGGTTTCTAGGCAAACTGAAAATGACAATTTGTGTTGATTTGCAAACTAAATCTGGCATGTAAAACAATAGGAAAGAAAAATTTTAATATCAAAATTATGTCTAAATAATAAAGAAGTCTCTAAGAAAAGGCTAAGTTGGTTTTCAGGAGTTCACTGGTGACATTTGGGGGCTTAACTTCAAACAAATGATGAAAGGAAGAAAAGGCTAAAAGAGAGTAGATTCTGAGAAACTAAAAGCAAGAGTTAAATCTAATTTTAGATATTTAGTAACAGAAGAGAAAAATAACTCAATGGTAGTTACACAGAATGCTGGGATCAAATGATGATAAACCCCACAGAACTTTGATAATAAAGAAAAGAACTGATTACAGATATAAACAGTGGATAATTGAGGAAGCAAAGATGTAGATGGAAAGTAAGCAAGCTGGAAACTGACTGGAAGGAAAGGGGAAAAAATAGGGAGAGAGCATAAATGTTTTGAGATGATAGAGATGGAAGAAGACACTAATGCCTGAGAACTCTATTTTTATATAAGGCCAATGTCCAGATACGGACTCTGAAAAAGACTTGAGAAAAGATAGTATGAAAAATAAGCTTTAAAAAAATTCAAAAGTCTTCAAAAGATTAGCTGAGTCGGACCAAGTGTTCAAGAAAATTTTTCTAAAAAGTAATATGCAGCGTGCCAAGTCAGTGTGTTTGCTTGATTTTTAGATGCAGGGCTCTATATCCTAGAAAAAGGAAAAGGAAAAAGAAAGTGAATGATTCAGGAGCAAGAACCCAGAGGGGGTAGAGACTAGGGTGTCACCAATTCTGGGAGGCATGCTGGTAAGGGTTGCCTATGAAGTGCAGACCAGACACAGTCCAGTCCTGTCCATTTTGGAGCTGAGATCCTAGAGCTGTGCCTGGGGATGTTTCATGTCTGGGGGAAAACAACAAGCATTGTTATATAACTTTGAGTTGAAAAATTATACAATTATGAAAACATCAAAGAGGAAACAGCAGCGACTCATGCCTGAGGACATGAAATGCTTCTGGCACAGTGTTCTTTTCAACTCAAGAGCTAGTCTGTGACAGATGCAGACACTGTCACCTGAGATAAAAGGTGAACAGGACACAGAAACCTGACTACCAGTAATGCTAGACCCCTTCTAAAGTCCAGTTTCTCCAGACTCATACTGAGAATTTTAAAATATTTTTATCCACTGTCAACCTTTGAACCTGATATCAATGATTGTGGGAATAGACTTGAACCAAACACGACCTGAACTTCTACACAACATCTAATATTTTTTAACAAAAAATCAAAGACATGCCTTAAGTCACACCTAAATTAGTAATTTACATCAGAAACAAATCTAAGCACCTTCTACTGAAACAAAATGAAAACATAAAATTCCTTCTATCCTACTTTCAGGAAAAATGGAAAAGTCTCTTCAGTAATAGCTGCATGTTCTCAGCATGGAGAGACCCAAGATAGTCATTCATAAAGATTATCCTTACCAAGCATCTGGGAGTCCCAGAAGGCAAATTCAAATACGCAGTATAACTTCAACTTTAAAAAAATGTATACATAAAGAAAAAGACTTGAAACATAGTCACTACTGAAAAGAAGGCAAGGGGTATTTGAGAGGATGCTTCTGGAATGCTGGCCATGTTCTGTGACTTAACTTGAATGGTGGTTACACTGGTGCATATTGAGCTGTTCCACTTAAAATAGGTGCATTTTCCAGTATAGCTGTTATGCTTCAATTAAAAAAAAAAAAAAACTTTAAATGACCGAAAAAGAAACATTAGTATGCTACAAAAGAGGTTTTTTTTGGAGGGGTACTAGGGATTGAACTCAGCCCTTTTTAGTTTAGTATTTTGAGACAGGGTCTTACTAAGTTGCTAAGGCTGGCCTCAAACCTGCAATCCTCTGGCTCAGCCTCCCAAGTCACTGGAATTTCAGATATATGCATGCCCAGCTTACAAAAGACTTCTTTCTAGAATAGTGGGACCATAGATAATCTTTTTTCTCTCCTCTAAATGTGATTTCCAAAAATTTGTCATGAGAAAAAAGTTAATTTTTTTTATTAAATATATAAAGTTGATCTTAGAATGCACCAATAAGGTCTATTTTTAAAGACATTAAAGAGAGAACTATGATCCAAAAGGAATATGAAAAGATGTGAACCTATACCCAGCTTATAATAATACTACACGAAATATCAATGAACAATCAAAAGAGCAGGGTTGACACTGCAGAACACAAAGCCCGGAGTTCTAGAGATAAATTAACACAGAAACCCCAATTATAAAATGGGTATACCATGATCCCTGAATCACAAACCTAAAAACAGGACTATCCAATTTAGAAATAATAAGATAAGGGAGAAAAGAGAAAATACTAGAACTGTATGAATCGTGACTAGAGAGGGAAAAAAAATCAAAGAAAAAATTTCTCAAGTGAAAGAACTTCAACCTGGCTAACAAGAGGGGGCGTGGAGTATTTCTCAGTAATTATCCTTTAAGAATGACCTTCAGACACTTATTTGTCAAGTTTTAAACTTTTAAAGACAAGATCTTACATTGTATCAAGAAAAAAGACAGTATAAGAAAAGAATGCCTTTGGACCTATTTGTTCAGATCTCTAAGAAGGGAGAAGCTACAAAGAAAAAGGTCTGTAAGTATAAGGACTCAGAAGAATCGCTTTTAAGACTGAATACATTAAGGCAGAGAGCCCTAAAATAACGTCAGCAAGGTCCTGCAGCTGCTAAGATTACAAAGTTTTTTTTACAAGTTTTTGAAAGCACTTGGAGAGATACTAAGAGATAAGAAAAAGATTTTCTAAGATAATAAAATATGAACAAAGGGTGAAATTAACTTGCAATTAGTAAACTCAACCACTTGTGAGAATAAATGATAAAGGATAAGACATGTCAAAATTAAGTTAAAACACCAAATATACCAACAACAAAGTGTAGTAGATTTTAAATGAGTATGGATTCTTCACAGCTCCCACCATCTACAGTGGATCTCTACATTCCACTCTTTGAATCTTGGCTGTCCTTGTAACTTGTTTTGCAACAGAAGGAATGGTGTGTGACTTCTAGGCCTAGTTCTCAAGACACTTTGCAGCTTCTGTTCATGCACTCTTGAAAGCACACAATTGTTAAGTAAAGCCTAAGCTCACCCAGACACACATGGCCCAGCAGGCAACCAGCACTGCCCATCAGATCTATGAATGTGGCCATCTCAGACCACAGATCCCCATTAAAATTCCCAGAAGACTGGACCATGTGAGGGCCCCAGATGAGACCAATAAGGAAGCATTGAGCCCAAATTGCTGATTCACAGAACCTGTGAGCAAATAAAACTTTACTCTCCAAGTCATAGAATAGATTGTTATATAGTAATAGAGCACTGGTAAAATAAGAGACAGAAAAATAAGGAGCTACATGAAGAACTTGATTCTTATCTCCACTAGAAAGGAATTCAATATTTTACTTGGTAAAAACAAATTATAGTATAAACAATTCAAATGTTTGTGTTAAAATGGTGGATAGGGTTGTAGCTCAGTGATACAATGCTTGCTTAGCATGGACAAGGCTCTGAATTCAATCCCCAGCACCACCATAAAGTCCACAAACAATGTAAATAAAATGCATACAAAAGTATAAACTAAGATAAATTTAAAGGGAGAAAAATATTACAGGTATATAATTAAAATTTCATATTTTAAAAAGTAACTGGATTTTAGAATTTGGAGTTAGAAAACCCCTTCTTCAAATCCAAAATCTACTAGGTCACAAAGTCTTAACCTAGATTCTCTCATAGTTTCTCATATATCTACTGTTTTTTATCTGTCTTTAATTAGAGTTTGTAGATAACATTAAATATAACTTGATTGATTTGGTTGGATTTAAAGACTTTCTACATTTAAGATCATGTCATCTCTGAAGAGAGATAATTTTATTTTTTTTCTTTCCAATTTTGATACTTTTCTTGCCCAATTCCTCTGGTGTGGACTTTTAATACTATGTTGAATAAAAGTGGTAAAAAGTGTGTATCCCTGTCTTGCTACTGACTTTAAAGGAAAAGCTTTCAGTCTTAACACTGAATATGATGTTGACTGTGTTTTTTTTATATGTGTTTAATTATCTTAAGGTAATTGATTATTTTTTATAATTCCATTTTACCTCCACAACTGGCTATTAGTTACACTTCTTTTTCTAAAACTTCTTAAAGGTTACCATAAGGTTTATAGTATACATACTGAATATATCACAATGTACCCTAAAATAACATCACTTTTACAACTTTTAAAGTTGTAATAACAACTTTAAAATGGTATACTTCCAATTCCTCCTTCACTTCCCTTGTTTGCTCACTGTTAATTTTACTTTTGCACATAAACTGTCCCCTGAGGTAGACAAGCCTATTTCTGTCTACCAGGCATCCCATTTGAATATCTAACAGGAGATATCTCAAAAATAGTCCTTAATTGTTCCTGTCCCAAACTTCCTTTGCTTCCCCTAGCTCACTAAATTTAATCATTGTCTACCTTGTCTCCTAGGTCCAAATCCTAGAGTATAACCTGACCCTTCTATTTCTTTCACAGCCCACTTCCAATCTGTCAGTAAATCTATTGTTGCTGTCTTTGAATTATTAGGTTGAACCATGTAAAAGTTCCAGAAAATTAATACGGTTTAACCTCATATACTCTGAATCGCTCCTCTTTAGTACTCTAACTTACCATTGTCTTTTGCCTGAATTACTTCAGGCCTCCAAACTTTCATTCTTTACTAGAGTCTATTCTCCCATAGCTACCAGAATGATCTTTTTGAGACAAATTGAATTCTATCATTTCTCTGTTTTTAAGCCTCCAATAGCATTATAAAGCAATTTCAGTGAGAATCAAACACAATATGGCCCCTACCTACTTCCTACCACTTTCCCTCCTGTTCTCTAAGCTCCAGTCACACTGGCCTTCTTGCTGCCACTTAGTCATACCAAACTCATGGATGGATGGCTCCATTTTGTTAGTTTTCAGCTTACAGTTCCCTTTTTCTGACAGCCTCTGACACCTCATTCAAAAAAAGTACTCCTTTGCCTGTTTATTATTTTTCTTCTGTGTCTTCAAATCATTGGCACCTTCCCACTCATCAGATATCAGAAGAGCCTTGCTTCTATGGATGTCCCTCTCTCTTTTTTGTTTTTTGTCAGTGCTGGGGATCAAACCCAGGGTCTCATGCACATTAGGTAAGTGCTCTACCACTGAGTTACATCTACCACTGTTATAATGCAATTACAGCGAGACTCAAAAACAGTATGTTCTACAAGACCCTACACAATTTGGCCCCCATCTACTTCCTGTCACTGTCCCTATAGATGTCTTCCATAGGTCAAATATCTATCCTTATTATGAACCTTTGAGGCACAATGCACCTCTTCATTTGTGAGACATTCTGATAACACTGAAATAAATGCGTTATGAAGGCAGGAGACATATTCATTTTTATTCCACCCTGAATCCCCAGTACCTAATACAACATATGAGAATATTTGCTGGAAGAATAAAGAATGAAAGGAAGTACTCTCATCTCCAGGTCCCCCAATCCCAAAATTGTGTTCATTGTGAATGAACTGAAAGGAGATTTCTGGCACATTTGAACTGTGCATGATGCCATTGAGCCTGCTGCTTATTTAAAGTTCATAGTTCCCTGCTTCTCCACTCCTACTTGCTCTCAACAGCAACTACTTCCTTAGTACAAATGGAATTTGGTTATCCAACTAGAAGAGACAGATGGCAATTGCCAGGCTACAAACAAAATATGTGATGTTGCAATAAAATCTCTTGTTAGTTAAGGATGTATGTCAATGACTGATAAATCCTCTGATTACAAGTTTCCTTTTAATAAGGTAGGTCTACGGAGGATTTAGAAAACATTTGGCATTCTTCAGAATACCACAACCAAGGAAATAGAGGAGCTGCAGGTGCTGCCACAGGTCCCAGTCTAAGTCTCACAAAGTACAGGTAATAAAAATATTAAGAGTGAAGACTTGCTGTATGTCTATATAGGATATCCTTTGTTTTTTATTTCCATATTTCAATGGACACATTACAAGTTTTTTCTTTACTAGAATAAGTAACAGGTATAATTATCTTATTCAAAATTATCAATAATAAATGTATTTCTCAGACAAGGAACTAGTTCATTTAAAGAATATGTTTACATTTAGGATAATTTCTTCTCACTCATCACTATTTCAGCCTCTTATTACATGCTATTACGTCATTTTTAAACAAATATTTTAATGTTAAGGAGAATATTCTAATATTTACTGGGAATATTTTAAACAGAACTACACATTAAAATCCTAAAATGAAATCTGTATATGTATTTAAATTTAAGAATATAGTAGGGTTGGGGTTGTAGCTCAGTGGTAGAGTGCTTGCCTAGAATGCATCAGGCACGGGGTTCAATCCTCAGCACCACATAAAAATAAATAAATAAAATATTGTGTCCATCTACAACTAAAAAAAAAATTTTAAAAGACTATATTAATGTGAAATGGATTTTCATTTTAACTTTTAAAATTTATCATAAAAGCATAATTCCTTAATTGAATGCTAGAATTTCCATGTATTATTTTGAGTTTCAGTAATATGTTGGCTTTTTCACACAGTTTGTTTTACAAAGTGCCTTATTATATAATCTATTTATAGGGTTTCTGACCTAAATGTATAATTTCGGAAATGGAAAAGTTTTTTTTTTAAAAAACCCTTTATTCTCAAGTCCTCAAGAGAAAAAAAGAAGGAAAACACAAATTTATTTATTCAAACAAATTCTTCTATGTTGTTCTCCATCTGAAGTCTCACTAGATATGGGGTATGGAGACAAGGGTGACAGTCCAGAGAAGGAAATGACCTGCCCCTGGTCACTGTTTA
Source organism: Glaucomys volans (assembly GCA_020662805.1). NCBI lineage: Eukaryota > Metazoa > Chordata > Mammalia > Rodentia > Sciuridae > Glaucomys > Glaucomys volans. The sequence goes on from JAJEJO010003612.1 coordinate 183,278, forward strand.
GTGCTGAGTCTAGCATGATGCACTGCTGACTTGAGCCAACCTCTGGGGACAGATGTGCCCATTCCATCTTAATCTTATCTCCTTGGCCAGGTCAATGCAAAGCTTTCAACCTGTTAGGCACAACACCCCTTTAGAAGATTCTTCTCTCTTCCAGAGAAATTGATCTTTTAAGAAAAGAGAGATGCACGGCAAGTTTCCAGATAACTTTTTTTAAATTTTTTTTTTTTTTAGTTGTCAAAGTTGTTTTTTTTTTTTTGTTAGTGGACATTTATTTTATTTATTTATATGTGGTGCTGGAAATCGAACTCAGTGCCTCACACATGTGAGGCAAGCGCTCTACCATCTGGATAACTCTTGTTCCCTAGTACTTCAATGTTCCAAATGCTCAAGTCTGTCTAGCAAGGGCAACATATCCCACATGGAGACCTAGTTGTGAACTGTATGGGTAGAAAAAAAAAACATTAGATTACATCCATTACCTGAGTGGGGCTCTGAAGACTTAAATCTAACCCACAGGTAAACTCTGTATGATGCTCCACTGTTTCAAGAAGAGGATCAGGCTTTGAAAAGTTCCAGAATCTGTGAAGATAAACAAAAAGAAATAATTTAAGTGCAAAAACTGCGCAAAAATTATATTAAGAAAAGTTAGATATTTGACATAGAAAAGATTATCAAATCAGGTTCAAACAATCCATAAAAGCAGAGCCTACTATTGATCTACATTAAAAATGTGTAATAAGAAGAAACATGTATTTCAATCCTATTAGATTTCAAAAAAAAAAAAAAAAGAATCATCGACAGTCCACCTTTGTAAAAGATCATTGTATTCCCATTAGGATACCTTGTAAGATAAGTGCTTAACATTAAATTTCAAAAATATATTTTTAGTTGTAGATGGACAAAATACCTTTATTTGTTTGTTTATGTGGTGCTGAGAATTGAACTCAGTGCCTTACATGTGCTGGGCAAGTGCTCTACCACTGAGCCACAAACCCAGCCCTAATATTAATTTTTTTTAGAAAAACAATTTTATACTGTATAGGACATTTGAGATGAGAAACACTAATGTCTTTGGAGCAGTTTCCAAAAGCATTCGTGGCTATAAAGTAAGACTACTGGATGAGATGAACTTTATTTTGATTTTAAATTCTACTTCATTTTTCAACAAGTGACATGAAAAGATCTTAGGTTTAATTTACATTTCAACAGCAATTCAAATTCTTTAAAATAAATCTGTTCTCTTATGAAAATCTCTCATTTTGAAACTATCTCCCCCGTCCCCACCGAAGCTTTGAGGCACAGTCATTCTTATAGATTCCACATCACTGTAATTTCCAGACTAAAGAAAAACAGAAACATGTTTTCCTGGGCCAATATTATGTATTCCACTTCTCCTCTGTAGACTGGGAGTGATAATACTTGCCATAATATAGCTCTGATTTCTACTGTTCAGAAAAAAATTGGCCTATTTTCAATACACAAAACAGTACTTTAACTTTGTAAAGCTTTATTTGCTCATCATCTTTTTTTATTTGACTCTAAACATATTATAAAAATGGCACTTTCAGAATCACAGAGTCATACCCTAATTCAGCTTCTCTAATGATCTACAACATGGAACACAGTGAAGGCTGGGCAGATCCTTTGAAAGAGAGTAAACACACAGAACCAACAGTTGCAGTTTGTTTAACCTGGTGATATTATTTCCCTAATAAATACAGAGTTGGCCCTATTAAGTTTTGAAAAGGGTTGTTGCTATGGGTAATCCACTGTGTGGGTACCAGAGAGACACTGAATAAATAGTTCATCTATCAGATTACTGAGATCTACAGAATATTTAGGGAGAGTGATTTTATTTTTGAAAATGCTTTTTCAAGTAAATAAGGGGACAAGCCATAGGCCTTTTCAGAAATTCAAATGGTGGTCTCCATAGTTTTTGCATATGTATTCCTTTGGGCCTAGACAGAATTGTAGTAAAATCAAATTTTCTGGCTCTTGATAATGTTTATATAAGCAAAAGTAAACATGTAATTGTGTAACTTCATTTCTAAAACATGGTTATGTACTGACTTACGTTACTTGAAACAATAATCAAATGATTTTGTATATATCCACTATGTTCCCCAAAATTCATAATGGTTTTAAAAATATGCATTTAATATGGCAATAAAATGAGTAAAGGAAAATTAAGGGTAAGAAAGTAAGTTGAAATTTTCAATGAGATTAGCAAATGAAAATATATCCCATGAAGTCATCTGTGCCTGTTGGGGGAGGACCTCAACATGCGTCTAAGCTTTCTAGCAGTCAAAGGAAAAAAAGGAGACACTATCAAGGCTTGAACCAGTATCTACAACCACATCGCTCCTGGAACACTCAGAAGCAAATTCTCCCTTAAAAGTTTATAAACAAAGGGGCCAGGGTTGTGGCTCAGTGGTAGAGTGCTTGCCTAGCATGTGTGAGGCACTAGGTTTGATTCTCAGCACCACTTATAAATAAATGAATAAAATAAAGGTCTATCAACATCTAAAAAAATATTTTAAAAAAAGAGTTTATAAACAAGAAACTCCATGCTTATGTAATAAATGAAATTTACCTCTTAGGTAAACAGAGTTGTGTCACCAACTGCCACTTGTTAGTCAGTGGCATCACACCACAGGGCAGTTCAGCAGAATCACTCTATGGGAAGGTCAATTTGGTGTAACCCATGTATTCAGCTCTCAGGCTTCATTTGAGATTTAGATTCATTTAAGTAGAATGGATTCTACTCTTTAGGTAAACTCTACAAATTGGCTTCTTTCAGTTGAACTTTTTTAAGGATAGTAAACAGCAACAAGTTCCTGGAATGCAGTTTCTCTGATTGCAGGTTTCAGCCAGTAAGGATAAGCTACAGTGAAAACAGGAGAGCAGAGACTCACAAAAATTAAGATGCCTACCAAGGATGGAAGTGTGATGCCACCCAGCAGGAAGTCATTGATCTAGGAGAGTTGGGACTCTTTTCCCAAAGTCCACTTGTAGTTTCTCTGAACACAGCTAAGTGGGCCATCGAGGCCTCACAGGGTTCTACACCTCAGAGTCATAACCATCATAATTTTTTTTTTTTTTGAATCAGGGATTGAACTCAGGGACACTCAGCCACTGAGCCACATCCCCAGCCCTATTTTGTATTTTATTTAGAGACAGGGTCTCACTGAGTTGCTTAGGGCCTCGCTAAGTTGCTGAGGCTGGCTTTGAATTTGCGATCCTCCTGACTTAGCCTCCCAAGTCGCTTGGATTACAGGCATGCGCCACCATGCCCGGCCTAACCATCATAATTTTAACCTGGAAAAACTACCAAGCATTTGTCTGCATTAAAAAAAAAAATCCATCAAACAAAATGCAGCTCAAACTTCAAGGAGACTCTTTGGTGGACAGAAGGGTTGTCTACTGAATGGCATAAAAGCACTACTGGCCATTTTACCACTTGATAGTTCTAAGAATATATATAATATACAAAGCATATATTAAAGTGCAAACATAATGAGAGGTTCATTACCAACAGAATGAACCACTAGGTATCACCTTTTTAAAACAACTAAATTCTAGATGAGACATAAAAACAACTACCACAATAGTGTCACAAAAGCACCTTTGATGAACACTCAGGTAAAAAGTAACTGAAAACTGGAACCCAAAGCACCAAACAGGACAATGAAGCCAGCTTTGCCTTGATAGGATCTGCTAATTGTGGAGACCAGATTTCCCTCAAGGGGATCCAGCAGCCAGGAAAGTCAGAGAAGTCTGTATTAGTATGTATAATTTAAAAACAATTTTTAGTACTCTAAAATATTTTTAAAAATTGTTAAATACAGTAAATTATAAAAGCTAAATATTTCTTTCTTTTTTTTTTTCTTTTGTAGTGCTGGGGCTACAAATATTTCTGTGTGTCAGGCCTGGCACTAGCAAGTGCTTTACTACTGAGCTATACTCCCAACCCATGTATATTTCTTTCCTCCCTCCCATTCTTTAATAGCAACTGTTACTGACAGTTTGATGTGTACATTTGCAGAATGTCTTTACATATCTCTATTCAAATTTCACCAAGAAAAGATAAGATGTAAGGAGGAGGCAGGCATTTCTCTAGGTTTTCCCAAGTTTGCAATGAAAGAAGTAGGAGAGTAGGAGAGGTTTCTTCTTCCAACCTTCAGTATTCAAGGGTCCCCTAAATGCTAGTATCTGAGGGCCTGCATGAACCCAATTACACAAGTAAAATGGACTCCCTTTTACTGGGAGAAATCAGGATCCTTCTATCATTAAATGGGCAAATAAAGCACATTATTTTTAAGTGAAATGTTTGTTTTGGTTCAGCACACTTGCTACTTGGTGCCTTTTTGTCTCTGTGCTGATGAAATCACTGACTATTTAAGCTCTCTCATGGGAACAAAATAATACTGGATAGGCCTCCAATGATTAAAAATATGACAGAACTGTAGGAACATTTTTCATTTAAATTGTAGATCATAATACAACGTCTTGGTTGAGTTGCTTTTTGCCTTCTGACGCCACAATTCCTTAACAAAGTATGCAGTGATGTATTAAATAAAATATAAAAACCATTTCAAAAATTAAACTGAAATTACTTTCTATTTTACTAAAATGTAATTTGGAATCTTGATATTAACACTTTTGAAATTATGCCAACAGATGAATTTAGCAAGAAGTTTAAAATATTTTAAGAAGTTCTTCCTTTTCCCAACTTACAAGTCAGTCATTAATTCTTTGTGATTCTTTTGCTAACTACAAGAAAAAAGATGGGAAAATGTTTTGGATATTTCTCAATACCTTATATGTGTATTAATCTTAGTTGTGTTTTTATAATTTTAAGCAAACTGCACTATATTAATCTCCTCCATTTGCACGGCTTGGATGGAGCAGCATTAGGACAATGAGCAAAAAATGTCACAATATTTCTTTTCTGTCCATTTACTCACTCACTCATCAACAATTTGGGTTCTATGTGTCAAGCACTACACTAAGCTCCACAAGCAAGAGAGACCTGGTTTCAGCCCTCTTGCATCTTACAGTTCAGTGGAATAGACTGACATTTAAGTAAAAATGAACCAAAACAGTGTCAGGGACATAGTTCAGTGGTAGAATGTGTGCTTAGCATGTGTAAGGCCCTAGATTCAATCCTCAGTACCGCAAAAAAATTTTTAAATATCACCAAGTCACAAACACAATCACAACTGACAAGAGTTCCAAATGATAATGCAGGATGATGCAAGAATGAGATCCCAAGAAGTGACACTAGCCGATATCTGAAAGCTGAGGAGTTAGCCAGTTGGAAAACAGAACAGCTCAGCTCCTGGTCAAGGAGGGTCTTGGAAGTGGGTGAGGGGTCTCAAGTAAGGAAAGAGGAGAAATTTCACAGAAGGTAAATAGAGCCAGATCACATGGATCTTGAAGGCTCTTTTGAACACTGGGACTTTCTCTTAAATTTAACAAACAAAAACAAAAACCCCACAAAACACTGATGGATTTTTTAAAGAAATATTATTAATTATTGTTGAACCTTTATTTTATTTACTTATTTATATGTGGTGCTGAGAATTGAACCCAGAGCCTCACACATGCTAGGCAAGTGCTCTACCACTGAGCCACAACCCCAGCCCCACACTGATGGATTTTATGCAGTACATTTATGTGGTCACTTTGCCTTGTATAAAAACTGTTTAAGATGAATGGATAAAGAAAATGTGTTACATATAAACAATGGAATATTAGCCTTAAAGAAGAATGAAATTATGATATTTGCAAGTAAACGGAACTAAAGAATATCATGCTAAGTGAAATAAGCCAATCCCAAAAAACCAAAGGCCAAATGTTTTCTCTGATAAGCAAATGCTGATCCATAGTGGGGGTGGGTAGGGATGAATGAAGGAATTTTGGATTATGAAGAGGGGAAGGTGGGGAGGCATGGGTTGGTGGGGATGGGAAGGACAGTAGAATGAGACAGACATTATTACCCTATATACATGTATGATTATACTACTGGTGTGACTCAGCACCATGTACAGCCAGAGGAATGAGAAGTTATGCTCTATTTGTGTACAATGTGTCAAAATGCATTCTGTCATGTATAACCAATTAGAAGAAATTTTAAAAATTAAAAAAAAATTTAATAAGCTCTTTTAAATTTTATCTTTATTTATTTTGCTTTTTGTTTTGTGAAACCCATTCTCACTCTGTTGCCTAGGCTGCCTCTCACAACCCCCACCACCATCCTCCTTCCTCATATCCCTAGTAGCTGGGATTATAAGTATGCACCACCACACACAGCTTAATAAACTTTTATTTTAGAAAAATTTTAAATTTATAGAATCATTGTGAACAGTGGAGAGGGTTCCCATACACCCACCCAGTTTCCCCTACTACTAACATCTTTACTTAGTATGGTCAGCTTTGCTATAAAGGTGTTTCTGGCCACCTGTGAGAAGAATGAACTTAAGGGCTAAGAGTGGGTGTGGGGAGATCAGATCATCTAAAAACAGATGATAGCAGCATAGAATTAAGGTGGTGACAGTGACAATGAAGAAAGGTTGATGGATTTTGATATATATAGGCAGAAGAATTAATAGGATCTGGTGGTTAACAAAACAGAAGAAATCAATAATGATTCCTGCATTTCTGGTTTTGATCATAGTATTTATAATATGTCCATGCATTAATTTATTTATAGATCTTCCTCTGACAGGCACTAAGCTCTTTGAAACCAGGGACAGGACCCTTGTCTTCTCTGAATCTCTTATGTGTATATGTGTGTGTGACACACGGACACCCAAAGAATATTCATGAATGAACAAATGAATGAATAAATGAGCACATTAAGCACAAGTCAACAAACCACCAATAGACATGGTTTCCAAATGACAGACCAAGGATTCATCACATCAGATGCTAAGAAAACAGAATGAGCCAGACCTAGTGGCACACGCCTGTAATCCCAGCAAACTAAGAGGCTGCAGTAAGAGAATCACAAGTTCAAAGCCAGCCTCAGCAACTTAATGAGGCCCTAAGTAACTCAGCAGAACTCCAGCTTAAAAACATAAAAGGGCAGGGAATGTAGTTCAGTGGTAAAGTCCCCCTGGGATAGGAAGGAAGGGAGGGAGGGGAGGGGACAGAAGAGGAGGGAAGAGGAGGGGAGGGGAGGGGAGGGGAGGGGAGGGGAGGGGAGGGGAGGGAAAAGGAAAGGAAGGAAAAAAGAACAGAATGTTCCTCAATTCTATGCCTGAAAATTCCAATTGTGTACATCTATATGGGGTTTAGAAAGCTCTTCATAGGGAATGTTCCCAACAAGCTAGGTTTGGGAACCACCATCTAGAAATGTTTCTTAACCTTCCTTCAAAGTATATGGATTTGATAAATTCCCATTAGAAACAATAGTGGTTTCAGGCAGAAGGTGAGCAAAAGAAAAAGCCAAAAGGACAGTGGTCCTCAACTCTGACTACTTTAAAATCAGCTGAGAAACTAAAAAATAAAATAATTATAATTTTTTTAAAAACTCTGATATATGAATCACACCACTAGAAATTCTGATCTAACTGGCCTGGGCTCTGTGTGGGCACTGGGAAGTTCAAATGTTCTCTGGATTGGGGTGTAACCATTAATTGAATCACTAATATAAACTAGTGGTTTTAACACTTAAATTTGCATTGGGGTCACCTAGAGGGCTTGTTAGAAACAAATTCAGAAAGTGTAGAGTATTGCTGAAGAATCTGTGTGAGAAACAGTTTCCTGGGTGATGTTGATGTTCCTGGTCTTAGGACCACACCTATGAACCACTGTCCTAGATAGCTGTTACTGCTAAGAACTTATTAAAACACTAGGGGGAAGGCAAAACTTTGTGGCAGGACAAATATATTAGAGATGAAGAATAGGCAAAGAATTTCACAGGAAGATTAACACTGATATTTCATGTAATTTAAGTCAGCAAACTGACTTTAAGAAAATAAGTGTTTGCTCCTACTTCCCCATAATAAAGAATAAAAATGATCCAAGATTGAGTTTTCCACTTGACTCAGTCCATCCTCAGAAAGAATTGCACATTTAGTACTTCACAGTTTGCTTCTTTCACATCTCATAAAACTGTTTTTTATTCTCACAAAAACTTTCAAGGTGTATACAATGGATACAACTTCATTTGAAAATGAGAATAGGCTCAAAGAAATCATGCAATCCGTAGTTTTAAACCTAATAAAGAGCAACCCCAAACAAACACTCTACTGATAACCATGTCAGTATTTTCTCTACTAAAGCATCCTGACATTCACTTTTTCTCTAGCTCTGGACCACATTAGCAGATTTACCATGTAGGTGGGCAGGACTCCTGGGACTCTTCAGGCAGTTGTGTTTAATACCCTAAAATTTGAATGGCCTAGATCAAGTCAGTTTCATACTAACTCCTCCAACTATATAGAAAAAGCCATAAGCCAAAGCCCATGCCAGGACTCCATTAGTCAGACAACTTACACTCAAACCAATACCCTAAGGAAATTATGAGTCAGAATAAATGGGAACTCTCATGGCAAGCAATTTAGGAATTCCTTTCCTCTTCTAATATTTTTATATGTATTTCTTCTCATCTACTTTACTACTTCTTTTGTAACTTAGATACCACTCCACTGATCAGCTTGGTCTGTAATGACAGATTCCCAATCTTTAGCGCAAAATTATAGGCTAACACACATGAAATCACAGACTTACTAGTTTATTGTTTGTATCACTTTTGGAGGGGATTTTAAAATAAAAATTGTACAACTAGTAAAACAATTCTGTGAGGAGTTACACTTACTTTCATTTGTTCACTCAAAAACTTGCTGAATGCTAACACTCGTTTATTTGCATTTTGGATTGGAAAGCTGGGTTTCTGTTTTTGGAATTTGTAATAACAAAAATAAAAGTTTAAAACAGAAATGTGCTAACTGCCTGCTAAATGAATAATATATGATTTCTTTTGAAACATTACTGAAACAAATGACTCTTAGAATAGTCAATCACAAATATCTAGAAACCATACCATGTATGCAAACTTTCCAGGTTAAATATGATAAAATTCTAGACTTAGCTTCTCTATCAAAATGAATTAATTATAATATTTCAATTAAAATTTTAATCAGATCAATATTTTAGAGGAGCAGACTCCACTTCATCACAATAAACATTAAGCCCAGGAACCACACAGCATAAAGCCTAGAGTACTTTGACAAATTAAAGGAAACCATTAGGCTGATGGAAGGCTTGCTCTGGAAGTACTTATGGCTGTAATCCACAGAGATGCAGGATGACTTTCTGAAGAATGCTACATCTCAACAAGAGCAGAGATAAGGGAGGAAAAAAACTCCAATAGGGTTCATTTACTGTTTACTTTTACAAACTGAAGAATCTTGAAGTAATTTTTGCAATTCAGTTTCAAGTAAATTGTTGACTGAAAAAGAAATAAAATTGGAAGAACGTCCTCATGAAATAGTATCAATATCTCAGGGATAAGAATAGTTCCTGTACGTTTGAACTGTAACTAGCACCAAAACATGGCAAAAGAACATTTCACAAAGGTACAGATGGATAATGGTGGTAAGGAGATTGCATTAGAATGTCACACCTAAATACTGAAAAACATTAAACGTGTAGCTGCTGCTTGCCTGTGCTTTGGTTGTTTATTAGGCCACATGAAATAATTAAAGTTCTCATCTTTGTAGCTAAGTACTTATCCAAACCCACCGAGGTGGTCAAGCTGTGGAATGCTGCATGGCTTACAGTCATCTCCTTTATTTCACAAACATCTCCTCAGTAGTCACAGGGATGAGGCCAGGAAGAGACAGACGTCAATGAAGACAGAGAAAATAAGACAAAACAAACCAAATAATTGTTTCTTTTCTGGTGCCTGGACATGAAAGCTTGAGAAAAAGAGTCAACAGAAAGAGGAGGAAGGATGAAGCCAGCACAGAGAAAGGCAATTTCAGCACCTGCCTGCCTTTGGCCCTGGGGCACTCCTGCCCTTGGGCTCTGAGGGACACAGCCTGAGAAACATTTTCCCTTTTCTGTCTAAACTATGTATTTAAGATAGCATGTAAGCACATGCCCCCCCCCACACACAGCCTAAATGACAAAGTGGAGAAAGATAAGCATCTGTGCTGACCTTTATTTACGATGAAGATAAGTTAATAATTATTGTTTTTTATTCTCTGGATGATTCATTCTATTAAGTTGAATCCTTATTCCAGATTGGAGTTTCAGGACAGATCTCTCAAGGGTGAATAGTACCCATGAGTTCTTAGGGAACAGAGTGAACTAACAACTAGTTGACTGGTAGTAACCACTTGATTTAAATAAATAAGCTTACCATGTGTGCAAATAACTAGGAGGAAGACCACAGTTTTCTGCTCTGTCACCTTTTTCTATAAAACTAATTGCAGATTAGGCTTTCAACAAAACAGCAGCTTCCTGTTATACCTCTCAATTCTTCGCTTGGGAGGCAATCACTTTAACTTCTTTCAGTTGCTTCTTCTGATATTTTACTCTATATTTCTAAATAATAAGCTCACACATTTATTGAATTTTTTCATTTTCAGGTATTATTTTTTGACTTCCTACTATGGGAAATGAGGCAAAACAACATCTACTTAAGAAAATACAAATATATATAACAAAATCCACTCAATTGCCTTACTGAACCTACACCACAGAATTTTTTAAAAATTATAATGCAAATTAAGTGACAAAACCCATAAATTTTCTGTTGGAACTAATCAGCACAATTCAAAGTTCAAAGCAGTGACTTATACTGCATTAAGCTACGGCTTAACATTCCTCACTCCTTTACAGCTATCTATTTATTCATGTGCTTGCATTAGGTTATGAATTAGACATGGATTTGGTTTGATTCTTAAACAAAAATGTTAAGACTAAAAAACTTGGAAAATGTTCTGCAGTTATAAATCAAGCTATTTAAATCAAAAGCCTTACATATTCCTTTCTATAATGTAGATTCTTTCATTTGATAAGAAATTCTGATTTTCCACTTGGATTTAACTCATAAAATTACACTTCAAGAAAAGATCTTTTGAGTATGACAATAATGACAAAAGAATTTATTTTGGGATACATAAAAAAACTAACATAACAAACTTACAGCGGTTGTTGCTTCATACATACAAACCCATGGATATAAGAAGTTCAAAGAAATTATTCAGTATATTCAATATACTGAATGTCTCTGAACTTTAGTTAACAATCAGTATATTGATATAATGGTTCCAAGTTTGTTAAATGGTATAATTCTCAATCTGGCCAGTACTGACTCAAACACAATAGAACAGCACGATTTCTCCTTGGAAAATATTTGCCTTTTTTTGGTACTGGGGATTAAACCCAGAGGGGCTTCCTACCACTGAGCCACATTCCCAGCCTCCCTCTTTTTTTTTTTTGTTCCTGTGGTGCTGGGGATTGAACCCAGGGCCTCATGCATGTGAGGCAAGCACTCTACCAACTGAGCTATATCCCCAGACACAAACCCCGGCCCTTTTTAAATTTTTGTTTTCACACAGGGGCTCACTAAACTGTGTAAGCTGGTCTTGAACTTGCAATCCTGCAACCTCAGCCTCCTGAATTCCTCACTGGAATTACAGGCATGTGCCACTGCACCCAGCTTCCTTGGAAAATATTTTTTGCCCAAACAAGACTTTTGATATTAAATTCAGTTTTATCAATAACTACTCAAAACATAACTAAAGTGAAAACCCCGTTAAAATATAATTGTATGTTCATATATTTCGTACTAAATATATCTATAAAAATTAAACAAATACGAAAATGCAAATAATCTTCTTAAAAAAAAAAAAAAAGACAACTACATTGCAATGCTTTCCTAATGTCAGGGGTGAAGTCTGGCAAACCTCTGCTGCAAAGTAAAAAATGTACTAGGGTTACAGAGACATTTATATCTAAGATATCTGAAAGGACAGAATATTAAATGAATCGTTGATCATTTTAAGAACTGAATTGTACTTCCTGCAAATGTTAACAATTAGCATCTATCATTAACCTCAAGATATAATAATCCTCAAGATATCTTGTGGTTTGATGAAAAAATGTACAAGAATTAAAAACAACTGTCTTAAAAGATGAATCATTCGAAGATGCATAGGAGCTCACATTCAACCACATTTCTTATCTATTTACTTTGACTGACCTTTTTTTGTGGGTAAGGGGAACTAGGTAAAGTTGAAATGAAAGGTTTGTGAGACAGAGTACATATTCAGCTATACTATCTGTTTACTTTGGCTGACCTTTTTTTTTATGGGGAAGGGGAAAAAAGAGAAGTAGCTGCCCATGGAAATCTCTGTGCTAATAAACATAAGGATCAAAAAAGCCCATCAACCACACCAAAGCTAAAACACTGACTATATAAAGGCAGATCCCATGAGAGTGACAAAGATAAAAGGTATCTGTATGGCTGCTTTGTTAAGATTCCACCTTAGCTATAATCCAATTAAGGATCATTTTCCTGATTATAAGAACATTTTAATCTAAATTAAATATTAAATATCACACTATTAGAAGGCAGTAGTAAAAAACATATTCAATGTCTTACTTTGCATCATGAGTAAACAGTTTATTTTCTCAAATATTTTTATTTTGAAAATTATCGATCTGCACAAAAATTCAAAGACTAATATAATGAACACCATATGCCCTCTATCTAGTTCACAAATTGTTAAAATTTTGCCACACTTGTTTTATCTCTCTCTACAAATATACATATAAAATAATATTTCTGCTAAATCATTTAAAAATAAAATACAAACACTGTATCCTGAGTTATCATTATGATTTTGCTATTTTTTTTAGCAATTTTGATCAGAAACATAGAAACGTATTTATAGTGATTTTGTACTAAGTACAAATTTTGAATGAAAAGAATAAGGAAACTAAAATTTATCAAGTGCCTAATAGGGGCCAAGCAGTATGAAAACAACTTCCACACATTGATATTTAAATCTCATAATAATATATTTTATGATAGAGGAAACAAAGACTCAGGCAGGTTAATTGGTTTTATGAGAGATTAAATATAACCAAATTAAAGAAAGTTATATGTTAAATAACTAAATATTTGTTATCTATAAATGTAAAATACAGCTGGTAATGGAAAATCTAGGGTCTTAAATTAAATTTTTCTATTATACATGCTGCCTCCCTAAAAATTAATAAACATGCACATAATATATAGTAATTTAGAGGAAAGACTTAAATTGATTGAAATGAAGTAGAAGTAGTCACCTGATTATGGATTTGCATAAAATGTCCCAGACACTCTCAACTCTGTACAGTATAACCATTGTTCTGGTTCCAGCTTCACCATATTCACAAGGTTTGCTTCCCTATCTCATCTTCCACAGTACAATAAAAAGTCCTATTCACAAAGCTCCTCAGTGGCTTCAAGCAGAATAATTGTCTTATTAATGTAATGTTAGATAAAGCATGAATGATTAATACCTCAACTCTCCCTGAGGTACTTACCTTTTAAAATAGGAAAGTTATTATTACTACTAGTATTCTCATTTAAAACATCTGCTATTTTTTGAGCACTAAATATGTGCCAAGAACATTTACAGATACTATTTCATTTTATCCTCTGAACATCCCACAATGCAGGTATCATTTCCTATATTTCATGGCTAATATACTGAGGAGGCAGGCTTTCATAAGTATTATTGACTCAAAGGCCCATATTCTCATCACACTAGAAAATAGATGTCTAACGCAGAAAACATTCCTAAATTTCCCCAAGGAGCAAGGGATGGGGCAACCCTATTAGGGTCCCCTCTTGCCCCTACAAGAGGTCAGTTTCTGTTCTTCAAACTTGAATAAAGCAAGGGATGTGGAGAGACAGGGCTGATCCTAGATAACATCCTACTCCAACTTTGCATTTCTCTTCTACCCCTAAGGATAGAGGACAAGAAAAGGCCAGGTGGAGGCTGACTGCTTTTGCTGCTATAAAATATAAATGATTACTTCTTCACTGGAGACTAGAGCTGACATGGGCCTGAAGCCCTAAGAGATGATCTTCTGTCACCAGCCATTCTGCCACTAATATTGACAACAGAACAAACCCTTATTTATATATAGCACTTTCTAAGTGCCAGTATTTGTGTATGGTAACTCACTGAATCACCACAAGAACACTGTGTTGTATACTATTATCTCCATTTTACAGATAAGGAAACTGAGCCACAGAGTTTTAAAATAACTTATCTAACTTTATATAGCTAGTGGAAGACAGTCTGGCTCCACAGTCTGTGATACCTAGGAGGACACCAACCTACAATTAATCCACTGAATATGTCTTGCCTTACTCCATAACTAGATTTGTGACTATATATCTCCAACTACACCAAAACTGACAGGCCTAGCACTCGCTTAAGCATGCTTCTACTTCTTCCCAAGCTTTCATTTTTGTCATTTCCTCAGCAAGATATTCCAATTTTTCTATTACAATGGTTAGCAGATAATATCCTACAAATACGCACTAATTTTATGGCAGAGCATAGCTGTACAATTTTGTAACTCAAAAGCAGTTGAACAGTTGAAACATTAATATTGAGAGTACAGACAGAGACTCACATCTGCAAACTGTGGATGAGTACAGTTTATTACTGAAATTAAAATTGTTTTTAATTGCCAGAAACATCTATTAGTCTAAATAAAATTAAGTGCTTGGTTTAAACTATTACTACCAAAGACCATGGATAAAAAATATTTTAAAGGTTAGAATATTTATAAAAGTATCACAAACCTGAAATAGTGTTAACTCTAAGGCTAAACTGATCATTTTAACTTTATTAATGTATGAAAGTTATTAAAGAACTATTTGCTATAATGTGGAACAGAGAAAATCTTCCTAATGAAAAAGCAACCGCTGTTTGGCTGTAACACATACCTGGTTTGCTGATTTCAGTTTTAAAATCTACTTGGTATGAAATAAAAAACATGCTCTCAAAATTCAAATCATGCTTATGCAGGGTTGGCACAGTAAATGTGGCCTGGCAGGAATAAGAAGTAACCTAATCAAGAGAGTATCAGGAGAAAGAGACTACGCTAAAATCGTTGATGATAAAATTCATAGGAATATGGAGAGAATTTGTTAAGAAACATTTTAGATTTAGTGTTACCTTGGGTGAAGTTTAGAAAGAACCAAGCTACACAGCTGCTCCTCAACTTATGATGAGGTTACATTTTAACAAACCCATCATAAAGTGCAAATATAAGTTAAAAATACATTTACTACCCCAACCATACCCAACATCCTAGCTTAGCAACAGCACACTATAGTGTTCATTGCTTCTCCTCAAGATGGGAGGGTGACTGGGAACTACACTTCGGCAGCTGCCCAGCATGGGAAGAAAGCATTGTACTGCACTTTGCTAGCCTGGGAAAAGATCAAAATTCAAAATTCAAAGCATGATTTCTGCCAAATAAGTATAACTTTCATATCACAGTAAAGTCAAAAAATCTTAAGTAGAACCAGCATAATTCAGGGACTATCTGTATTGTCATAAAATATATTACTCATTAGCTTAAGAGAATTCAGCTATTTTTCATAGAGGTTGAGTTTTAATGTCACCTAAACCAAACTAAATAATTTAAAACATGAAATTTTATATTAGTTTTTAGATCTTCATTACATATTCAGTGAAACATGAACTACTATGAAAGTAAAGGATACAATATATATACACTCATCTATCATCAGTTTTGATATAACACCTACCATGTGAACCACTTTTAAATGAAATTTTAAAAGTTTAAAAGACTAAACAAAATACAACCATAGGCAACTTAATGTAAACTATATTTGAAAAGCTTGTATTACAAAGATTAGCTACCCAAAATCTAGATGTAATATCTGTATAAATATTAGTGCTAAAAATTAAACCACTTACTGCTGGTCTTACATCTTAAATCTTTTTTCTTTCTGTTAAAATGATTTTTTTGACATTAAAATATCATCAATCCAATCAGATTTAAAATTCTTCAGAGGATAAATTTAACTCTTATCACATGGGGCAAAAATCTAACAATTGTACCTTTTCTGACCTTTCCAATCAGCGGTCACCACACACAAATAAGGAGAGACTAGATTCACACAAGTCATTAGTGCGATTAATCTTACTGTCTACACATGCATTGGGAGTTACAAATATATATATATACACGCATTACACACATGCGCACACATAAAACATATTCAAAATAAAAGCTTTTCAAATAATTTTTTTTCTTTTTTTCTTTTTGCCTTTTTATAAGACAGAATTCGATGATCCTATGTTGGATTAATCTATTGGCCACTAACGTACGGGCCAAAAGCTCTTAAAAGAAGTCACAGCTGGAAAAGGACTGTTGGGAACTATTACTTAGAATGGATATGTGAAAGAACCCTAAGCTAAATGTGGATCATGAAGTTCTAGGGGAAGGAAATTCCATGACAAAGCATAGGAAAGATCAGAGGAAAATAAGAAAACCATGAAATTCCTGGAACAGGGAGTTTCCAGGAGGAAGATTTAATCAACAATGTAAAACACAGCAGCAAGGTCCTGAAGTGCTGACAAATGAACTGGATTCAGTATTACAAAAGTCACTCATGGCTTTGGCCAGAGCAATTTCAGTAAAGAAGTTAGGGCAGAAGCCAGTGTGGGGTTGGGCATAAATACAGACATAGCCTTAAGTGTCTAAACCCATAAGCTTTCAAAAGCAAGGGTCTAAGAACTTGGAGGTGAAAATTTAAAAAATAATTTCTTAAACTAAATTTAACATTAATAATTTGATATTATTAATTGATAAATTTGGTATTCAGAAATATTTCGTTCTTTTTGAAAACAATTTCTACATTAGATTTTTTTTTTTTACTTCATAAGAATTCCTGAGTGTGCATGATGATTGCCAGGAAGTCCTAATCAATCATTAGTGAGATAGTCTGCCAAAGCACTTCAAAAGCAAAAGCTTAAAAACCTTTTCAATCTTTTCGATATAACTAACCCTGTTTAATCAGTGAGGCAGATCCACTTTATGGGGTTAAATGATATAAAGAAAGACCTACAGAGTAGACAACCCTGGGATGATAAAGGCCCTGGAACAGCCCTGCGGAATGGAAGCTTATCAGGACATTAAAAGCTGGCTAAGAAGGCAAGACAAGTTTAAGACAGAAGGAACATACAGGACCAATGGAGAAGTTGCAGACAGGAGAAGTCAAGAGAGTCACAGAGTGATTTGATAAAGGAGGGAAAAGAGGTAACTTCATGGAAATGCAGTTCTGAAAGCAACAGGAGTGTAAAGGATTAAGAGCACCTGTGTCCGGGGGTTCCAAACGAGAGGAAGAACAGAGGTACAGATATAGATAAACATGCAGATTTGATTGGAAATTGAGATTTGTGCTGAAGTCCTACAATTGTTTTTTAAAAAGGAGAGATAAAGTCTTTTGCTAAAAGTTCAGAGCACAGGCTTGGGAAGGTAGCTTCAAGGCAAAAGTTGGGAATAGTAATTAAGAATTATCACAGTATTTTAAAGCATGACCTCTTATATAATTCTTGTAATCACTTTGTGAGCTGGTGGGGATAGATATTACTAATTTCCATGTAATATATGAAGAAACTGAGACTCCAAGTTATGCACATATTAACTTGTTGAAATGTCTTTTCAATTTAATATTAAAGTCCTCTTATTATTTAACTATAGTCTTAATTTTTCCACATGCACCTTTAATTTAGAACCATGACCTAAGTCGTACCTCTCCCAGGAGTATTAAACACCTCTCTCTCAATCTGTTGTCTTGTTCAGAGTTCAGGAAAGACACAGGCTAAATCTTAAAAGCAGAGAGCAAAGCAAAACTGTGAGGCAAAAATTGTGATGATTTATAAGCATAGTTGGTACCTATAAGATTTTAGAGCACGGTAGTTCATGTCCAGTTATACCAAATATTCCTGAGAAAATTTGTATCTGCAAAAGTAAGGTATTTTCTATCCAAGTATTTAGGAATACTTAAATACCTAAATAAACAGTGGCCAGCAGGATTGAGATCATAGTGACAATTACAAAAAGAAAGCATGGGTAGTCATTCACTAAGTCTCCCTTTTACTTAGAAACAAAACATTAAAATAGATTTGAGATATCCCTTGATTAACAGAACTCCCAAATCAGAATGCCCCAATTAAAACTCTTAAGGAGTGGGGTGCAGTGGTGCACACCTGTAATTCCAGTGGCAGGAGGCTGAGGCCGGAGGATCAAGAGTTCAAAGCCATCCTCAGCAATGGCAAGGTGCTAAGCAACTCAGTGAGACCCTGTCTCAAATTAAATACAAAATAGAGCTGGAGATGTGGCTCAATGGTTGAGTGTCCCTGAGTTCAATCCAGGTACCCCCCCCCCAAAAAAAATTGCTAAGGATACTAAAAGTGAGATCATCAAAAGATCAATACCTTATCTCAAGTTGGTTAAGGGTTCAGACACGTTGAAATGCAAGGACTGGATTCTCTATCTGGAAATCCTTTTTGATTCTCTTGTGACGTTAAATGAGATAGAAGATTCTAAGTTTTCTCTGTACCATGTTTAGCCTATACATTCCCAGTCATTCTCTCCTACAGTCTTTTTTTTTTTTGTACCAGGAATTGAACCCAGGGGCACTTAACCACTGAGCCACATCCCAGCCCCTTTTTGTATTTTATTAGAGACAGGGTCTTGCTGAATTGCCTCCTGCCTCAATAAGTTGCTGAGGCTGGCTTTGAACTCAGGATCCTCCTGCCTCAGCTGCCCAAGCAGTTTCTGTGACATACTGCATATTGTTCCCTTCGATTTCTTGTGGGTTGTTCCCTTCTTCCCTTCAACGCTAATTCCCTCCTAAAAATACAATCTTTTTGCTCTGCTTCCTTTGTACTTTTTTCCCTTTAGTATATTCGTTTTCATGGAATGAATGTGCAGCCTTCAACCCCCAAGGCCAAGGACAAAGCTCCACAGTTCCAGTTTGGAAATGTTTGTGGTGGACAGAGAACAAATGACAAATTTTCTACCTATCATGTTACCATCCTTTGACTCCCAAGCTGAAAACTTTATAATGACTCCTCACTATTCTATACAGACTATTTAAAAACAAAACAAAACCTGGTTACAGCTTGATTTCAATTGAGAGGTAGGAGCATTGGTGTGATTATATTTCCTAGTTTGTCTGTCTTCTTGTATTGAATCAGTCAAGAAAACCAAGTTAGGACATGTAATTTCTCTCAAGGCATTGTTATAATCTGTTCTATTAGAAGTACATTTTTACCCAAACAAAGTTATACAGACTCTACCTCATCAAATACTGACTCAGAAGTAAAGAGAGATCTGGGTAGCTGAAGCAATAAGGTCAATGTAAATTTAAAACTCTTCATGTGTCCTCACAAAAACCCACGTAGAAAAACAAGAAGACCAAATAAAACTACACAGAACACAGGTCTTCAACACATCTAAACTTCAAATTACCTATAAGAAGAAATATAAAAACAATCCCACTGAGCTGTCTCCCACATTCTAGCTGCAAGCCTTTGTAGACAGCAAAGGCAGTCTAGGGAAGAAGGACCAGAAAAAGCACAGAGGAGCCAGAATCAGGGCTCAAACTGATCTAAAATCACTACCAGAAAGAAAAGGCTATCACATGAATGAAAATACTGAAAAAGGATAATGTAACTGGAGATTTAAAAGTAGAGAGAACAGAAAGAGGTGGGATTAAAAAGTTAATAGCTAAAGGAAAAAGAAGATTAAAAGGCAAGAAGGGTACACATTATTAGTAAAATAAATACATAATATTTCAGAAAAATGGTAAAGATGCAAATGTTACTTGGTATTTAACAATGAAAGGTATTAGAATACCACTGTACCTTACAGTGAAATCATAGGAGCAAGAGGCCAGCACTGAAGCATGAAATGGTGAAAACTACAACAAAACAAACCCAAAGGTTAGCTGTCATTGTAATATGCTAGATCCCATGGTCATTCCACTGTCATAAATTTAAATTTATTCAGGGCTATCACTTAAAATTATGCTTTCCTGAACCTTACATACTTAAATTTGAGGCAAAAATCTTTAGGTCTTTTAAGTTTCCTTTATAGGAAAAACATTCACTTTTATGTTTTCCAAAGAAAGCCATCCCTTAAGTTTTAGAACTTGTTCAGAATAAGTGTTCCCCAAATGTTGCTATTCTGGAAAAATTAAATATAAATTCTTATTGGTATCCAAACATAATTCTACAAATATGAGAGTATGTGATGGTACATTTATATGCAATAATTATGAATTTACCAACTTTATGAACACATTATTGTATATGTATTTGTATATGTATTGTATATGTATTTGTACACGAGTATCAAAACATATTTAAATGTTAAACAAAAACACCTTTAAAATAATTTTTATGCTATTTATGTCATACAGCTAATGAAAAATACTATCAAGGATACAAACCGCAAATTTAAAGGCAAATAACACCTTCAATGTAAGTAATAAACATACAGACTGCCCTTTGCAATTATATTTGCTCAATGTTTGTCTTACTCGCACTTTATTTATTTGCTTATTTTTGAGGTGCTAGGGATTGAACCTAGGACCTCTAGCACACTAGGCAAGTACTCCACCACAGAGTTACAACCCAACCTTATAAGTACTTCAACAGTTATATACACATATAAATACATTTGAATAGTACTTTACCATTTTCAAAGCACTTTTACTACATTACCCTATTTCATTCTCAGAACCCCTATGGAATATACATTAAAAAATATTTTTCAACTACTAAAACCTACGGTTGAGAGTATAGTTCAGTGGTAGAGTACTTGCTTATAAGCTCAAGGTCCTAGATTTGATCCCTAGCACCAAAAAATCTACTAAAACCAATCCACACAAGACCACCATTAAAAAAATAAACAAATGGGCTGGGGATATAGCTCAGTTGGTAGAGCGCTTGCCTTGCATGCACAAGGCCCTGGGTTCAATCCCCAGCACCACAAAAAAATAAAAATAAAAAAAAAAACAAAGTCAGTCAAGCATGTTGCAGCATGCCTGCAATCCTAGCTACTCAGAAGGCTAAGGCAGGAGGATTGTCAAGTTCAAGGCCAGCCTAGCCAACTTAGCAGGACCCCAAATAGAGTGTCAAAATAGAGTGAAGATGGATGGGGATGTAGTTCAATGGTACAGTGCTTGCCTAACATGCATGAGATTCTGGGTTTAATCCCCACTGTTGCAAAAAGAAAGAAAAGAAAATAAGAAAAAATAAAGCAAACAGGGGACTGTGCCTCATATGTTGACAAAAGCCAATAAAATTTAGAATACCAATTTAATGGAAATTTGGAATTTAAAAAATAGGAATGTATAGTTTTCTTATTGAAAAGATCAATAAGGCAATTTTTTGTCCTGTATATAAAAAACAAAAAAAGAATTAAATTTGGGAGATGTCACTTAAGATATTTTCCACAGTGACTTAGGAGAACTTGCCTAAATACAAGCTGGGAAACTAACTTAAGTTATCTTATAACCCAGATGAATTTCTTGGGAGCAGCAAAAAGAAGTTACCTCACCCTTTGCTGTTTGCAGAAGAGAAAAATTTTTACACCCCAAACACTTGTGAACATTCATATATGTCACCCTAATAGAAAAAGGAAAAAATTAACCATCTCTCTATACCATTTTCAACAAAGAAAAGAGACTTTCCCATTGGATGGAAAAATATAAAGAATATAATACTAAAAGTAGACTACTATAGTAAAAAGTATTAAAAGGAATAGTATTAAGAATGAGAGACTAAGAAAAACATTTACATGCAATCTTAAGTACTGAATGTCTACATTGTTCTAACTCATTCAATAATCATTCAAATATCTGACCTAATTTTATCTTTCAATATTCATTGTCGTTAATTGATAACAAAAACACATAAAAAAGAATCAATAGCCCCCACTCCTAAACACCAGAACCTTCTTTTATATATGCTTCACTGATTCTATTTATATTTAAATTTTTGTTCTACATATAAAAAAGCAAGATAAAAAAAAAGATAAAAACTTACTTTCACCCTCCTAATAGCATAGGAGTGACCAAGAAGTTCAAACACTGGTTGTCGAACGTTCCTTAGGTCCCAGCCTCTCAAACTACAATCCACTGCTCCTGTCACCAGCAGATTCTAAAACAATTCAGAGAAAAGTAAATTGTGACATCTTTGCAATTAAGCAGTACTAAGGCTTCCCATTGGAAACAATATCTGCTTTCTGGTAATTTTTTATTTCATCAGGAGTCATTCTTGAAAAGTTGTATAACAAGTATGGAAAGGAATTAAAATAGACACTGCATGGCAAAAAAATTAACCTAACTTGAGAGGAAAGAAACTCAGAGTGCTTTATGTATATGATGGAGTACTATACACAGAGAAAAAAGCAAAGTCTCAATTAGCACTGTAGATTTTTCTAATTTACCTTTAGTAGTAGTAATAAATACCTAAGAGAGTGAAACTTATTTGACAAATAAGCAAACTTTTCTCTTCAAAAGGTTTTCAACATGCTCTGAGGTCATGAAGCATTAAAAGGCAAGAGGCCAGTTCATTTAGGACTATTTGAAAATGCAAAGAATACAAATTAAATTTTTATGTTTTTCTGAATCTAAATCTATCACTATTCCTAAATCTGCTGGGCCAAGTCTTAATACAGTATCTGATCAAACCTCAGGATCTATGGAGAGAATCACCTATCTCATGAGTTTTTACAAATTCTGCTATCTAGACCCCCAGATGAACCCAGAATCTGGCTAAACAGGTCAAATGTTATGTCCACACTCAGCTTATCCCACCCACATCAACCACAGCAGCAATTCACTATCTGAATATGTGGGCTTTAATATAAGATCATTTGAAGAAAAGTTTCAATGATTTAAAAAAAATTTTAACCTAATAAATGTATAACAGCACCTTTTTTAGAACTCCTAATATTTAATTTTCCTTTATGGAAAATTCATTTATGAATATTACTGAATATGTACTATATTTTCTTTTCTTTCTATTTAAAGAATTAATTTTCTATTAACTTTCAGTAATTAGTTGAACACTAGTGGGAAAATAGGTGTATATTTTATCTATTTTTCACAGTTAACAAAGCATTCAAGGTACATAAGTGGCATATTAACACACATTTAATCCACTCCTATCTAATTCATATGCTCATGTGGTTAACTGAAGTTCTATAAAAAGTTACACATGGACAGTGCTATCTTACAGAAGCATGAAAATTAGGCTGAAAAGGGAAGATGAACATTTCACAGAAGAAGAAATACAATCAATCAACAAACATATGAAAAAATGTTCAACATCTCTAGCACTTAGAGAAATGCAAATCAAAGCTACTCTAAGATTTCATGTCACTCCAGTCAGAATTATAACAATACAATATAATTATAAATAATACAAGCAGTAATAAGTTTTGGCAAGGATGTGGGGGAAAGGGTACACTCATACATTGCTGGTGGACAGCAAACTGGTACAACCACTCTGGAAAACAGTATGGAGAATCCTCAGGAAACTTGGAATGGAACCACCATTTGACTCAGCTATTCCATTCCTTGGCTTATACTCAAAGGACTTAAAATCGGCATACTACAATGACACAGCCACATCAGTGTTTATAGCAGCTCAACTCACAATAGCCAAACTATGGAACCAACCTAGGTGTCCTTCAACAGACAAATGGATGAAGAAATTGTGGTATATTACACAATGGAATATTACTCAGCCTTAAAGAAGAATAAAATTATGGCATTTGCTGGTAATTGGATAGAGTTAGAGAATATTGTGCGAAGCAAAATTCGTCAAACCCCAAGAAACCAAAGACAAAATGCTTTCTCTAATATGCAAATGCTAATTCACAATAAGGGCAGGGGCAGCTAGGGAAGCATCAAGTTACTTTAGATTAGGTAGAGGGGAGTGAAGGGAGAGGAAGGGGTTTGGAGGTAGGAAGGATAGTAGAGTGAAACAGTCATTATTATATCATGTACATCTATGACTGCATGACTGATGTGATCCTACAACATGTACAATCAGAAAAATGAGAAATTATACTCCATTTATGTATGACTTATCAAAATGCATAAATACATTCTACTGTCATGTATAACTAATTAGAACAAATAAAAAATTAATAAAAGATGAAACAAAAATTTAAAAACTGATATACAAATGTCAAATTAAAAATCAAGTTACAAATAGTTCAGAAATCTGACTAGCAAAGTGAAAAAGAAAGCAAAAGATGATACAAAGTGGCAGGGTTAAGAGCAATCAAGAAAAGATTACATAAATTGTAAAGCACTTTCCCAAAACAAACAAAGCTGCACTGCTGAACTTCTGGGAGTTTCTGTTTCTTATTTTGCCTGCTTTTAGGCACTTAAAGCCAATTAATGCTAATGTGGGTCAGTCACAATCATTAATTAGAAATGAAAGGGACTGAATTTTACTTAATGGCCCAGAACAGCACATAAACAAAGATAAATAAAATCTTGAACATTTCAACATCTAAAAGGGCAGAAGCTCAGGATGGAGCCTTATACTATACCTCATTGTATTTACACCAGTCACAACTCAAAATTTCTGTCTGATGTGCTGGAATCACAATTCTGACTCCTGATGCCTTCACATCCCAAATTCTCAGAGTCTGATCACCTGGCAGAAAAGGAAGACTTGATCACTTTCCATCATTACACCACTTGGATGCTCAATGACATAAGGAGCTCATAATGATAAATCAAGTAAAATTACTTTCATTCTTACAACATTGCCTTCTTTAATATGTTTTTAAAACCATAATAATACATAGGAACAACTAAAAGTAAATGACTACAAAAAGTAATGTACCATGATAATGCTTTAAAATCTATTCAAAGAGAAAAATTTGAATCTCACACTCAGGTACAATAATGATTAACACACCCAGTCATGCCCAGTAAATAAAGTTAGTGCTCTGTACAGGCATATTATACAAGAAATAATAAGATAACTGTTTTACTGTTAAATATAGGGCAAAGCCTACCAAGCCAAGAGAAAGAATTTTTTACCTTTAGGTGTTTTTGTTTGTTTGCTTTGTCTGGTGCTGAGGACTGAACACAGGACCTCAAGCATGGTAAGCATGTGCTCTACCAAAGAACCACACTTCCAGCCCAGTACTTCTAGTTTTTACAAATACTACATTTTAATAGGTGAGCTAGAGGTATACTTCTTCTTTGGAACAAACGAACTCAAGAATTTTAAAGACTATACTTTTCAGTATTACATTGCATTGTCTAATTGCACAAAGTCACCCTGACTAAATGTTTTATATACTGTTCGCCTTCAAGTTTTTGGAACTACAAGGAAAGGAAAAATGACAGGATGAGTAAAA
Organism: Glaucomys volans; assembly: GCA_020662805.1. Classification (NCBI taxonomy): domain Eukaryota; kingdom Metazoa; phylum Chordata; class Mammalia; order Rodentia; family Sciuridae; genus Glaucomys; species Glaucomys volans. Next base: position 208,748 of record JAJEJO010003612.1, read on the forward strand.
TCCAGAAATATATACATTTAACTCAAAAGTAATATATAAACAACAACTGATGGTGGAAGAAAGCTACTTTGATGAGAGCAGGTGAGGGTTTAAATCTCATTCTTAAATTGTGTGACTGATTTCTACATTCTTAAAAAAAAAAAAAAAAAAAACCCATCTACCACACAAGGGTATAGTACAAGAATTTAATAGAATTTCTGAATAGCATCTGGCAAGGTCTTTACCACATAGTAGACACTCTAATATATGGTATCTAAAAATACTAAATTTTAAAATTATCCTTTGCTTACCTACATATATTTTTCTATACATCTAATTATAAAACCATATATTGTATAGCCACATTTAGCTACTTTAGACAGATTTTTCCCCTGGCTTCTTTGGAAGTTGTTAAAGAAAGATAAGAATTACATTTGTTAAAGAAAGATAAGAATTACTAATGAAATGTAGAGGTCAAGAACAGGGGCTTTAGGGTTCCAGAACTTGGTCTATCCAGTTGGATCATTTGGTAGCTGCTGATATTTAATCAAGTCACTTAACTCCTCAGTTTCCTTACCTATGATAAAATATCTCTTATGAGACTGAAATGAGATAAGTCTTAATATGGTGCCAGATATACAAAATTATTTTTTAAATAATTTTAAAAATTAAAATAATTTAATAATTTTTAAAAATGAAAAAATGCACCCACATTTAGAAGTCATTCCTGTCCCTACAAATTAGAACTAATATTTATTGAGTGCTTCCTATGTGCCAAATGCTGTTCTAAATATTTTTTATATATTAACTTTTTATGAAACAACATAATAACTATATGAAAAAAGGATTATAGCATAAATAATTGTTACAGTATTTTACAAATGAGGAAACTGAAGCATATGGAGATGAAATTACTTACCCACCATACTAAGCAATGGAACCTGGACACGAAAGCAGAACCCATGTGGTCTAGCTCCCCAGTGTGTGCACTTTACAACTAACTACACTGCCTCCTAACCTTGCCAGAAAACAAATGTCATAGTCATTAATGCTGGCTGATTCTTGGGAATTATTATTCTGTTACTTTTTCTTTTTCTTTTCTTTTTTTGAAACATGTTGTTACATGTTGCCTAGGCTGATCTCACACTCCTGGACTCAAGTGATCCCCTACCTCAACCTCAAGAGTAAGCTAGCATTATAGTTACTTTTTCTACAAATTGGGAGAAAAAAAACTATCTCTCTCTCTCTCTCTCTCTCTCTTTCTCTTTAATACATACATAGATTACATCTGTAGATTTGTCCAGGTTATTTTAGAAATAAAACATAAAGCACTAAGGATAAAAGCTCAGTGCATTTTCAATCCCACTTCCCATTCTCCCTGCCTCAAGGCCACAACTGTCATGACTTTGCCATGCATTGCTTTAGTCTGTGGTTTTAATACTTTTGCTAAAAGTATTACTAAATGTACTAAATTGCTTTGTGTGCAAATTTTTTTCTTCTTTAATTTAAAAAGACCATTTTGCTACTTTATAAAAGGTTAGAAATACTTGGGTAGATGGAAGTAATTAACATTTTTGGATTTAAGGATGATAAGGATGAAAGGGAATGAGTCTGAACATACCAAATGGAAATAATTCTGAATTGATACAGGCTAGAGTTTCAAATACCTTCATGGACATTAAAAATAATCACTGTCTCCAGTTTAGCCACTAGCCAGTAAAATTTGTTTTGGAATTCCAAACACCTTTGATTAAATGACATTTCTTAACTTTCCCCAGCTTTCAGTATCTACAGCAGAGTGACATGTGGATATCTAGCATCAGTCTCTGAATAATCCCTTGTCACCAAGGGTTTCTAAAAGGATTTACAGTTCAACACAGGCTCATACCAGCCAGAGGCAGGTCCAAGCAAGACCAGCTGTAGTAGCTCATTCCCTGTTTGACCACAGTCAGCAGGTCAAAGAGGGGTATTTGGTGTGTGTGTGTGTGTGTGTGTGTGTGTGTGTGTGTGTGTGTATGCCTGTGTGTGTGTGTGTGTTTCTGAAATATAATTGAAAAAAAATAATGCCAATTACTTTCTTATAGTAGACTTTACAATGTATGACAATCAGAAGCCTGTGGGTCATGTTTCTCATTGCAAAGTCAAGTTACTAAGCAGGACAATTCTAAATCAAAGACAGAGAATGTGTCATGGGGTAGTTCCAGCATCCCTTTCCTTATTAGAATATGCTTTCAAAACATATCTCAATGACCTAAGACAGTTCCAGTGCTATCACTTACAGGCAAAGGAGATCACTTATCATGGAGATAGAGAATGGTATTCTCCCAAATTTCATCTCTAAAAAAGCCTAGCTCCAGAGAAAAACATCTGATTCAGTCTGAAGCTTCCACTAGAACATACAAAGTGCCCAACTGATGCTTGTTCACTTTCAAAAACTAATACTTAATACTATGTCTGAAACTATAAAGTCTGATAGAGCCATGACTAAAGCATTGCCTAAATTTCAATGATCTGGTATTTACCTGATAATTGCATTATCTGAGTGTGTGAACTGCCTTAAAGTACCAATGCATTACAATGAATGCAAACTAGGAGATGAAGAAGTAACTTATTTTTGCACTAATACAGCTGAGTTTCACAAGACATAATATTGAGAAAACAAAGCAAACACAAAAGTACAAGTAGGCAACATTAATCTGTGCTGTCAGAATGCAGATGTGTTTATCCAGGGTGGAGTGTCTGGGAGGAGTAGTGACTTGAAGAACAGAAGGGGGTCCTCAGGTACAATTCTGTTTCTTGGTCGGAGTGCTGATTACACAGATGTCCTCATTGTGAAAATTCATCAGGCTGTATACCTAAGAGTACATGCCATTGTGCATGTGTATAAAAGATTAAACAACACCACAACAAAGCCTAGGTGGATGGTTACTCTATTTCTTTTGACACAATATTATGGTTCTGCACCATCATATTCAAACCTTTTTTTAAGTCATGGCTTAGGGTGTCTCCCGACCCTGCAGTTAACTTAAGGGACACAAAAATATAAAGACTGCTCAGCTGGAGCTAATATTTCCACTTTTTTGATAGTCACTCCTGTGGTTACACATTTGGTACTCTCCCCTCATCTCTCTCCCAGGTGAAGAAAGACTTTCTAGCCAAATGGTATGACTCATTCAATTCTTCCAGGACATCTATATTTAAAAACACATCTTCCAGACAACTGGCCTTTCATTGTCAGCCAGACGTTTATCAGAGTTCTGTGATGTGCCATAGGCTCACCTGAATTACCAGCTTCTCTTATCATTTGCAGACCTGCCATTGGCAACAGAACCAGGATAGAAAGTGCTGGCTTTTACTATGTCTAATTCCAAATTGCAGTAAGTAAGAGGAAATTAGGTAAGGATAATGAGTACAAAGAGAGTGAACTAAGTACCAAAAGGATACTTTTGGGCACCAATAATTTAATTGAAATGCCAGATGCCTATCAGATGTAATATGACTTTCTCTTACAGTAGGAATGAGGTTTATTTTAACTACTGGCTGGACCCCACACATTCAGGCATGGCTATGACTTATGCAATTATATGGAGTCTGTAAAAGCAGTAATTTAGTTTTCGTGGCTCAAAAGAAAGTTTACTTCATATTAATCCTCTTTATATAAAGAGCTCAAATACTCTCCCTCACTGGACTAGTATGGTATTATATACTGTGCACTCCAAATTCTCTCTAGAGTGAGCTACTTTCAACCCCTGTCCTCAGAGTTCTCATCCTCAGATAAGCACTGACTGTTCATTCCCGCAGCACACACGCACTGCCAAGGCCATTCGGATGCTCTGCAAATATGCTCTGCTCTCTCCATTTCCCAACCCTCTGCCCCTCATCTCCTAACAAGAGGGAGTTCATAGGTAGCAGTTTAGACACTATTTCCTCAGGGAAGCATCCCTGACCAAACAACTTTGATAAACTCAGGTATTAAATAATGTTTCCACAGAATTCCAGGAACTCATGTTACATAAAAGGTAACATTTTCAGAGCCATGATAAGGTATTACTATCGACTTTATTTTAGAAATAACGGAGAGACAGAAGTCAAACAGCATGACTAAAGTCACACAACAGTGGAGAAAACAGAACGATCTCAGACAGTCCAGCTTCAAAGTCCATGTACCTAATCACTGTGCCATAGTACCTCTCCTGCAAAGAATTTCACACCCCTTATCATCATGTGCTTCTACTTTGTTTCTTAAATCTCTCTTTCTCCCTGGATAATATGCTCTAGGAGGACAGGAACTCTATTTTTTCCCTTACTTTCATCTCCTATGCCTAGTAAACAGTGACCATTCAATAAATATCTGACTACTTGACAATGTCCCTCTCAACAATCAAAATGAACCTTGGGTCTGTTTTTAAAACTCTAATAAGATAGTTGCTCCCATTTCTTATGTAATAACCATCAAAACATTTTAGTCTTTGGTTGTGAAAGGCATCCAGCTATATAAAAGAATATACAAATGCTATAGGAAATGTATGAAAACAAGACAAGCAAAAAAAAAATCTGGTAAGTGGTTTATTTGCCTGTTCATACATGGCTTGGTAAGCAATTTTTTTGACTCCCTTGGAATGACTATGGCACAGTAAGAGTTTACTTTTTATTATACTACAACTCCTTACAAAAGCTCTGCAGAGTAGAAAAGAATCTTAAATCTTTTCAAGTTTATGAAACAGTTTTGAAAACCATCATGAAGGACTATGCCAAGAAAATGGCAAATGTTCAATTAATCAACCTTCCAATGAGTTTTCAAAAATTCTAAACAGCTTTACAGTATCCAATTTCATAGGGAAAGATTTTAAAAATTTTGTTGTTGTTGTTTTAAGGAACATACTTTAGAGCTAACAAATTCAGTACTTTAGTTCATTAAATGCCCTCTGGTTTACTTTAAGCCTAGTGTGTACAGCCAATTTAATGAATACTGGCCTTCTAGAATCTACCTACCTACTTTTACGGAATCAGATTCACTCTCTCCATCCTCAGCACAGGTAGTTTAGGTATTGCCTTCTCCCATTTTCTGTTCCCACCTGCAGGGGCTAAACCAGACCTAAGTCAGTCAAAACACTTCATACCCTTCCTTGGGCACAGTGACTGGTTCAGAGACATCCACGTATACTCATCAGAACAGAGAGAAAATAAAACTTTGAATGTCTACGAGGGAATTTCTTCTTTCCTACTGGAAAGAAGCGAGAAAGGATGCAGGGGATGGAACTTCTGCTATCTTGCCAACACATGGTACCTGACACCAAACCAATCAACAGAAGATAGACACCCATGCCCAGCCTCTAAAGTCAGAGTTAGTTCTAGACTTTTCACCTATGTGAGAAAAAAAAAAAAAAAGTATCTTCTTCCTTAATGTAGTTTGGGTCAGAATATTTTTCACTTTTAACTAAAGAAGTCCTGGATAACATGACTACTATTTATATTTCTAACATAACACAAGAAGCTAATATAATTAAACAGATGTTTCTATGAAAGACCATTTTTATATATTACCCATTTTCCCTGTATAAGTAGTTTAAAAAGTTAAGTATTGAGATTATACTGCTTATTCTACAATTAATCTTTTTCTACTATTCAGTCTCATACACTGAATATTCTATGAGCAATATCCAGAATCAATAAAATATATATCATGTTTCAAAAAAGCCAAAGTAAAAAGAAGAGATATATGTGTGACTTGGCCCAAATAAAGGCTTAATACACACCATTCTGCAGATGTTTAAATAAATGCATCTGTATTCATTCATGATTTTGTCATGAGATTTTATATTTGGTCACAGGCATAAAAAGAACAATGGTTAAAAACAAATAAGGGTGGAGTTCAGGTGAAGCTTTGTGGTAGAACATTGGCTTAGCATACTCAATCTCCAGTATCCAAAAACAAATGAAGGAAATTTTAGAACCTTAAATGTTAACATAAACAAAACTGCATATGCAATTACAGCAAGATATGATAATTTTTTAAACTTTATCAGTAGTTTAAGTTTTACTTACTGATATTTTTCCAAATATGCAAAATTATACTTATTATTAAATTTAATTCACTGTGAATGCTGCCAATTAAATCTCCCAGCAGACACGCCTTTACTTCCACTGGAAGGGAAACGTAGTTCAGTTCATTTCTGAAGGTGGGAATTTTCTATGCCACCAATTCCATTCAGAGTTTGAAATGACCCCTCTGAAACAACACATAAAAGGCCAAAGGACATTCCTCCCCCAAGAAAATTATATGAATGTCAATCAAATTAACGTCCTTAGAAGAATATTAATTCAACTTAACAGTATATGTTAGACCTTTTCACTGATGGTAAATAAATAAATATATATATATATATGTTTTATATATATATATAAAATGGCACAATTATAACTATTAAACTGAACTATTGTCATCTCATAGATCTGATTGACTATATGCATGAAACTCATCATTTACATTAAATTAAAAGCATAAAGGATAATTCACTCAAATTATAGACATAGGTTAAACCATTAATGAATTCAAATTAAATACATTAATATTGCTGTTTACTTAATATATATCCAGCCTATGGTTAGCTGTGCCACAGAAAAATAAAAAATCAAAGAAGAAATTAAGCCCTAGAAAAGCAAATGTAAGTAGGAACAATATACTACTAGTCTCATCCCAAAAGACTTGATATTTTGGAAAAGATTTAATTCTGATTATGGACAAGAAATTATGACTTAGACAACTTAGAAATTCTTAAAAGTGTGTTAATTTCATAAGTTGACAGTTAAACTGCTATTCATTTTAGAAAATAATATTCATTTTATCAAAGAACAAAATGTTTCTTAAATTAACTATGGCTCCATACACAGATATCATCATTATTCACTATTAGGATCTCAAAAAATTGCATAATCCAAATGAATATATTTGTTTGCATAGAATTTACCTCAAAGTTTCCATTTGAGTATCTTCAACTTAAGAATACTTTCAGGATTCATAGAAATTTGGTTATTTTTCATTTTAAAATTAAAAAAATAATAAAATAAATTAATGAAAAGGATTTCTGTGACATTATATTTCCTATGGAAACCGCTTGTTATGGGTCTAGATATGCGGTATCCCCCAAAAACTCCTGTGTTAATGCAGGAAAGCCTGGAGATGAAACAGTTAACACTGTGAGAACCGTAACCTAGTCAGTTCATACTACTTTGAATAGACTGGGGGTAACTGTAGGCAGGTGAGGTATGCTGGAGGAGGCAGGTCACTGGGCACATGCCCTAGAAAGGTTCATCTTCCCTGCAGCCCCTTCCTCCCTTCTGCTTCTCTCTGTCTCCTGCCCACCTGGAGCAGCTTTCCTTCCCCAAGCCCTTCCCCTATGATACTCTGCTTCACCTTGGGCACAGAACAATGGACTAGTTTGGCCATGGATTAAACCTCTGGAACCATGAGCCAAAATAAACTGTCCCTTCTCTAAGTTGTTTTGCTGTTGTTGTTATTGTTAGATAGTATGGTCATAGCATCTAAAAGCTGACCCAAAACCACTCAACATAATTCAATAACTCAGGGCACTGACACAGTTTATTATCAAGAAAGGAACACTCATCTTACCTAGTTACTGCCTATCTTTGGATGCTGGATAATTAAATAAGGTAATTAAAGATAATGCTAGAAGTATACTACTTCCTCCTCTAGCTATTGCCTTCCCTCCTCTTCTAAGTAAGTATTTGTGCATAAAAGCTTCCAATTCTTTACCTCCCCTCAAGACTTTATAGCAGGGGGCAGCAAACACTTTCTGTAAAGGGTTACACAGTGAGTATTTTTGGTTTTGAGAGCCATTAGGTTTCTGGAACCACTCAATTCTGCCACTACACTGTGAAAGTAGGCAGAGGCAACATCTAAATGAATGGACATGGATGGGTGTGCTCCCACAAACTTTATTTACGAAAACTGCCAGAGTCATTTTGACATGAGGGTAGCGGTTTGCCCACCTGTGCTCTATTTCAAGATTTTTCTATTCAGACCTCCCCAGCTGCTCTGATTTACTACAATGCCTTTGGTTATCAATTATGAGCCAAGGACACAATTTTTTGTTCATCAGACCAGACTTTTTAGTTCCAAACTCAACCCCTCCTTGACAACCCCCATCCCATCCCAGGCATCTCACAGGTTCAACAGTGTTCTAAAACAAAAAAAGATCTTCTCTTTCAAATATATTTCTTATTTCAGTTATGACATTACCATCCACAAATCTGTTCTCTAGGAAAGTAATTTGGGCCTCAGCTAATTCTTGTCAAGAGGTTGACAAAGAATGAAAGGTCTTAAGAGCACAAAAGAACAGTAACACACTCCAGTTTTCTCTGAATCTAGGATACACAGTGCCACCTAATGGGGAAAAACAAGGCCACCCTCACTGCAAGTAAAGTTTTTGGTAAATTCAAATTTATTTACCTGAAGCCGAAGCAAAACAACCAGGAATGTGAGGAGACCAGATTGTGCTATAAATGACACTTTCATGGCCTCTAAAGGTGCACAGAGACTTTTCAACAGTTGGATCCCACTACAAATAAATGAATTGATTGATTATTTAAGAGACATAAATTAAAATGTATGCTTTTATATATACTACAGGTACAACATACCATATATATTTATATATACACATATAATACACATATATATGTATCTCAAAGATTTAAGGTCTATTTTATATGAAGCAAGAGGGTCTTTAAGGGGCCAAAATAATCAATGCTAAGCCAATTATTAGGTTATAGCCAAAAGACTAGAAAATTTTAAGTTCTAATGTTCTAATATATCTTTTAAAAAGAAAATGGTTCAAGTCTTAAGTTACAGAAAAATATTTTGGAAAAGAAAAAAATTCAGTGGAAGCTCTGGAGAACAGAGTATTTGTTTTTAAACATAGCAATGCTGACATACCACTTTGACAGTCTGATCCCATGAGCCAGACACCACAAGCTGTTCACCTCTGGTTTGGCTCCAATCAACACTATATACCTAAAAACATTTTAATGTGTTTAGAAAGCATAACAATATTAAGTTGAATATTACATTTTATCTCTACAACAATGATAACCAGCAAGAACAACTAATTTACTTTATTAAAACATCAAATAAAGCCCTAGCCATCTCAACATGACGTTTGAGAAATGTCCATACCTCCATGCATATTCCTTGTAGATAAGGCTCCAACTGCCCTTAATATAATTCTCCAGGATATTTCCAAATCTTTTTCACTACAACAAATTACATATATTTTTAAACCTACCAACAAATCACTGTTTGCAGCACCATGAAGAAATGTCAAAGCAGATTACAAAGTTACTCATCTGAAAAAGCTTGCCTGGTCAATGTTTATCAGAAAGCATTAAAATTCAATTAATATCCCTATCTGGCCTTTCTTTAAAAAAAAAAAAAAAGAAAGCTTATAGAAACCAGGTGATCCTTTCAGATCTCTTGGTAAACAGTTTTATTTATCCACTGTCACTATTATCTTTTGCTTCTGTCAGTGAACGATTTCAAAACTTACATATGTGCACTTTATGAAAGTAGTCCTGACATGTACCTAAGCATATGTCATTAAATATGGCCAGCTAGAGGTTATTTTGAATCTTAAAACTCTTAATTTTCACACATACATAGGAAATGTAAGTGCATAGGGTTTACTGTGATTGAAGCAAGGGTTACTTGCTGTGTGCCTCTCAGTACTACACTGAGCCAGGCTAGAGCCTGAAGAGAAAAAAATCAGTAATACCAATCCTGCCTTTACAATCTGAATGTTTTGTAACTTAGATATGAAATCTTAAAAAAAACAACAGTTAGGCAACATAATAGGATGGTGATTGCCAGATCTGGGGAGCAGTGGGTGGTGAGGTGTATGGACATGGAGAGATGAGGTGTCGGTCAAAGGACACAAACTTTCAGTTATAAGATGAACAAGTTCTAGATACCCAACATACAGCATGGGAACTACAGTTAATAATACAATGTATACTTGAAATTTGTCATTGGAATAATCCTTAAATGCTCTCACCACACATACCCACAAAATAGTAACTATGTCAGGTGATGAATAAGTTAATTATCTTGATGGTGAGAATCATTATAAAAGATATATTTACATCAAAATACTACATTGTATGTTTTAAATATATACAATTTTTGTCAATTATACTTGATAAAGTTTTAAATTCTTAAAAGAAATTCTTCTTTTTTATTTATCCACTGTCACTATTATCTTTTGCTTATGTCCGTGAGAAAAAAGAAGAAAAAAAGGGGAAGAAAATTTTACATTTTGTTTATCATGGATTTTATGCATTATTTTTTAATTTTAAAAATATTGCATTAACAGATTATTTCTCTTGATAACCAAGTTTTGGGGTAGCCAGGTGAGGGTCTCATTACCCTACCCTAATCCTGGCCCAGCTGCTGCCCATATTCATGCAAGAGAGAAGGGCACTTTGAACAGTAAAGGAAGCACTTGTGAAGTATACAGAAGGGGTAGCAAAAATCAAGAGCTGTTGGACATCGTTAGTTATAGACAGAATAAAGGGTTTGGAAACAATTGCTGAAGATCTTGAAAGCTACAGAATTTGACTTTATCCTCTATTCCTCTATTAAGGGCCCATATGGTAAATATTTTAGGTTTTCTAGATACCCAGTCACTGTCACAAGTACTTAACTCAGCCCAAGCAGCAGACAACAGCAGCCATTATCAATGATTGTGTGTGGCCATGTTTCAAAATAAAACTTTATTTACAAATCAAGCATAAGGTCAGGTTTGGCCCTGGCCCACCAGTCATAGTTAGCCAACTCCTGCTCTAAGCTCATGTGAAAAGTCAACAATAACAACAATGAACTTTAATAACAACAAAAATCTTTATTGAGCTCTGTGTGCCATGTGCTCTCAACTCCTTGTTTTATATCCCATTGAGTCTTCACTTCTATAAAGCAGATACTATTTGCTAAGGTCCAGACAAGCTACGTTACTTGTCCAAGTTCCCAAAGTTTGGTACAGAGATGAAATCTGAATCTGGGCAGTCTAACTGCAAAGCCTACTCTTAATTGCTCTGCCAGGCAATCTAGAACAAGCTGCTTGAGGGGACTACTGAGTCAGAACTTCTCAGTTACCCTGCTGAGTGGAAAAGGACCATGCCCTTCCTTGCTGGTATCATCCTCACTGGAGCTGCATTTAGGCCCAGATTGATTCCATTTTGTTTGTGAATTCTTCATATCTAAGAACTTAAAGCCCTGTCCACTTGTGAATTCCCACTTATCTGTCAAGATGTGGCCCCACTTCCTCCTTTATGAACTAAACCCCCCCTGACAAGCCTCGAAGTAGTCAGATGCTCCTTTCTGTGCACCCTACCAGCAGCTTTTATCCACTTCTAATCCAGCTAAAAGTAATGTTAATTAACTGCCATAGCTTCTGGATTTCGGAAATACCTCATGAGCAAAACCACTGACTTTTGAGTACATTATATTCATCACAATAAAAGAGGCACTCCGTAATTGTTAAAAACAAATTTACCTTCACAACCTACACTGCTGCAAAATACAGCATAGAGAACTCCTAGTTAAAGACTAACATCTTCAGCTCAGACCCCACTGCCTCCACACACCTCCAGGGTGATGCTGGAGTCAAAACCTTCTTCTCATATCACTGCAGGCACGTCCCTCAGCTCAGAGAGAACCCAGCCCTAGCAGAACAGAAGAGAAGAAAACTATGCTGATGGCAGTGTTGCTGCCCACTTTCTTACCTGTCACACAACAAAGTGGCAACTATTAGGTCTCCAGAACAAAGCTAAGGATAGGACTTAGTAGTGAGGTTAAAAATGGGATAATAAGGAAGCATAGGCAACTCAAATCAATAAATACCTCATTTGTTGTACTACGTTTAAAGTATTAGGACATAGTAAAGGAACTAGCAGGCTGGGAGACCATGCTTAAAAATTAAAGAACAACTACAGACATAAGTGCAAGAGGGGTGTGAGATGGAAGATTCAGCTTGATGCCCAGAAGAAAAGATTCAAGTAGGGCTTTCAGGGCTGACTAAAATGTCAGTAAGCAGAAAGCAGAGGTGAAACAGTGACCACAGATGCCCCCAGACATAAATAGCACCTTAGGGATTAGGGTTAGTGAAAGCATGATAACACCAAGGTTTGTCAACTGTGAGTGATGGTGGCATTAACAAAAGTGGAACACTGGAAGATGGACACGAACGTATAATTTTATACACACTGAGTTTGAAGTGACAGCAAAATAGCCAAGGGGAAATGTCTAGTATGAACATAATTTGGACATTAACATCAGGTTTTGAATAAGTTCACAGCCAGAATGATATTTGAGGAGACAGATGAAACACGATGACTAGATTTTGTTATCCCAACCTCAAGTCAATTCACTCGTCTATTCAACAAATATTTATTAAGCACCTACTACAATATAAGGCACAAGGAAGGGGGCAGTTACAATGTTAGATAAGACTGACCCTCACAGATAATCTATTTAAGCAGAAGATATCTACAAATACAGAAATGTGTAATTTCAGGTTGTGACTTTTAAAACCTACTAAGAAAAATAAAATAAAGAAACCAGAAAACAATAATAAGGGCAGGCATGACATAATAAGGCATGACTTCTCTAAGCAGAGACTTCAGTGTAATAAAAGACTCAACTCTACAAATCTAAGAGGAAAGGCTTCAGGTAGAGAAAACTAGGAAAGACTTTAAGTAAGGAACAAGTCTGCCATTATCAGAGGAACAGCAAGGACAAGACTTAGGAGTGATAACTTTCTAAAAGATCAGGGTTAACAGTGCGTATGTTGCTGGGTGAGGTGTAGCACAACTGTGATCCTGGTGACTTGGAAGGCTGAGGCAGAAGAACGGCAAGTTCAAGGACAGCCTCAGCAATTTGGTGAGACCCTGTCTCAAATTTGAAAATAAAAAGCTATAGCTGGGGCTACAACTCAGTAAAGCAACCCTGGGTTCAATTCCTAGTACCAAAAAAATAAAATAAAATAAAATAAAATAAAATAAAATAAAATAAAATAAAGAGACTGTATGTACTCTCTTGAAAGAGGTTACAACCCATCCTTTAACTGCTTTCCCCATCTATTCTTGTTCACTTCCATTCTATTACCCACACCGCATTTTTAAAAACAACTATAAAAATAATAACAATATTAAGACAAATATGATGGCACATGCCTGTAATCCCAGCTACTTGCTATCCAATGAGAATCACAAATTCAAGCCCAGTCTGGGCAGTTTAGCAAAACCCTGTCTCAAAATAAAATTAAAAAAGGGTTGGGATCAGTGGTAGGGTACTTGTCTAGCATATGTGAGGCCCTTAGTTTGATCCCCAGAGCTAAAAAAAAAAAAAAAAAAAAAATTAAGAAGAAGAAGAAAAAAATGTATAAACATCACACCCTTGTATAAAGCCTTCCAATGGTTTCAAACTATGTGACTTCTGAAACTCATCTTCACTCAACGTTATATGAGATTCATGAATGTTGATTCATATTACCCAAAGGTCAAAATCATGCAAAACTATGCATGACTTAGGAATGCATACATTGGTAGTAAAGCTAAAAAGAAAACATAAATAGAAAATTGAGGCTAGTGGTTACTCCTGGGAAGAAGGAGGGAGAAGAGGGATCAGAAGTCGGGGGACCTCCATGGGGCAGGTAATGTTTTATTTCTTAAGCTAGTTGGTGAATATACAAGTGTTCAATATACCATTTTTTACATTTTACATATATTTTAAATGTATCAAATATTTCATAGCTTTTTTCTTTTTTTTTTTTTTTTAATCTGCAATGTCTTCCCACTGATCTTAGCACAATGGTCACTGACTGCTGCAGGTCCACAGTCCATCCTTCCCCTTCCTTTACCTCTCACCCTACTCCTCAGGTCTCTCCACCTGAATAGTTCATTTCCTCCTTCACTCCCTCAGAGTGGACATGCAAATGGTCAAATTAAATATAAAAAGGAAGAGAAATATGCAGTATTGGATTTTATGCTTTAAAAGCAAGGTCCTCTAAATGCCTATCTTATGAAATTACTCTTAGCAGCAGTGAAAAAAATTGAGAAAATGAAAAAGGAAAAAATAAAAACAATTGAACAATATTTTGTGGTCCTCTATGAAATCTGAACTTCAGCGAAACTAGTTTGACAGGACAAATTTTATTACTGAAACAATTCCCAAAGAGCTCATTTTTAATCTACTGTAAAATAATGCCCTTTTAAAGTTGGTCTATTTAATTAAAAACCATCAAATAAAAACTATGCCCATAAATTTTACTTATCTTTATCAAGGCAAGGGAAAGGGACACTGACTTTTAATTACTAAGCAATTAGAAAGGGCTACATATTTCTTTTAATGCAAAACTTAAAAATAATTTTTCATTATGGAAATTTTAAAGCATGAATAAAACTACAGAGAATAGTACAATAAACCCCCAGGTACCTACTACACACTTTCTATGACTATAAACATTTTTTTTTGCCCATCTTGTTTCATCTGTCCCATTATTAACAGATTGAATGACTGCTAGAGTATTTCAGCATCAAACCATTTTACTCATAAGTACTTCAGCAGATAAGGATTTATTTTTACATTAGTTAAGTTTTATGTATTTTCACCCCAACAAGATTAACAACAGCCCCCAATATCAGCTAACACTCAATATATATTCTTATCTCTGATTGTCAAAAAAATCTTTTCTTTTTTACAGTTGGTTTATTTGTATCCAAATAAGGTCCATTATTCACACTTAGCTGTTATGTCTCCTAAGTTTCTTTTAATCTAAGCAACTCTTCTTCCTCCACCTTGCTTTTTATGTGACCCTTCCCAAGGTATTTACTTGCTGAAAAAACCAAGTCCTGTCCTACATTCTGAATTTGGCTAATTTCCACATGGTGGTATTTAACTTCTTCCTCTAACATTCCTATTTCCTTAATTTGGAAGTTAGATCTGGAGACTTAATCAGATTCTGTTCAATGTTTTTTAGTTTCCTATTATATTAGGAGACATATAATTTCTGATTGACCCACTTTTAGTGATCTTAGATTGTTCAGAGACTGTTTCAATCTTAAATTAATGATTTTAACATCCATGGATGACCCTCGCCTACAGTCATTATTTCATTAGGGGCTACTAAATGGTGATTTTCTAATTCTATTATTCCTTCTGCATATATTAGTGAGGACTCTATTATAAAAAATTTTAATCAATTTTTTATTATTCCACACTAATATTCACACAGAAAAGGCAAGTAAGTGCCTTTTCCTTTACCTTTATTTATCAGTTTTCAGAATAAGGACTGGTTTATCATATTAATTTTTAATGATCAGTTCTTTTCTAATAATCATAATTTCATGTATGAGTGAAAATACATATATAAAGAGAGTGTGTGTATATCCAATGCTTCAATTCATTGCTGTAATCCTTTGAGATATTCAAATTGTCCCATCTTTGGCTAATGAAGTTGTTTCTTCTGAACCCTGGACATGTAGCCAATGACCTCTCATAATATTCTTGCTTTCTGACAGGAATATGCCTTAGGTTCATCTTGTACATTTCCTACCTAGGCCGAGAATAAATGATTTCTCCAAAGACCTCCTTTTAGAAGGAAAAAGGATTTAAAAGTCAAAATCTCAGCACTAAGGATATTCACAGCTACTGAACTGGCATTACTTCTAAGTCCTTATAGTGCAAAGAAGTAGAACATATGCAGTTTTTGAGAAAAATAAAACGTGAATGCATATTTTTCTATCCAATTTTAAGATTAAGTATTTCTACTTACCCTATATTACCATGTCTCTTCTCTCTTACATTAAAAATTTTGGTTTCTGATGACATAATTACTGTTAAGCTTTATTCTTGTGATACACATATGAGTTTCAAATAACAACACTGATTCTTCTGAATGCAGTTCAAAAGTTCTTTGCAATTCTTACTGTTTATCAAACATCCCATGAGGGATGAACAATACTGTGTTTTTATATATATATAAATATATACTTTTAGTTGCATATATATATATGTATATATATATATGTATATATACACACACACACATATTTTTTTTTAGTTGTACATGGACACAATACCTTTATTTTTATGTGGTGCTGAGGATCACAAACACAGGGCTTCACGCATGCCACTGAGCCACAATCCCAGCCCCAATACTATGTTTCTAAAGTCACCTGAAATCATTATATTCAACACCTGATCATGGTGCCATTTGACAGATGACAACATTAATTTGTTTCTGTTTGTTTTCAATTTTTAGCATTGCTTTTTCTTTCTGATTCAGATTGTAATTCCTAATTATAAAAAAGTGTTCAATGATCCTGGCTCAAAACTATGGAGAAATCTTATATCCATCTTTGTCCTTGAAGGATATGGAAAATAAGTCCAAGGACATTTCCCCTATCTGCAGCTGTTCCTCCACCCACCTTGTCTGGGATAAAATTGAAGCTTTTGTCATTTAAAAGTCCAGGCCCCAGCAAGAGGCAAGGAACACAAAAGGAACTTGACCCTGACAGGCTCCTGACCCCCCATCTTAATGGGTCAGCTCAGCCCTATACAATAAACCCCAGGAAATTTCCTATCCACACGCCTGTTCCACCCTCCAAGAAGCCTATAAAACCCAGACCCTTGCTTCAGCCCACCGCTATTTCTACCCACCCCCAACAAAATGAACCAAAGAGGTGTCTGACCAACTGACTCTGCAGGTGAATGAAGAGCTTGCTGATCCGAGGTCTACTTCCACTTCCGTCATTTCTCCTCACACCCCTGCTTTCTTCCCCACTCCCTTTAAAAATCTTAGGAGGTTTTTTTTTTTTTTCAGTTTTTTCATTATCTTTCCACTGTTTCTTTTTGAAATGCATACATATAAAAATAATACATGTTTATAATAATGTAAATAATTAAAATATATATGCTTATGGTGCTGTCTCACAAAAAAATCTACATATTTTAAAAGTTCTGCAAATAAATCCATTTCATATGAGCTTGCAACAAAACTAAAAATAATTTCTAGTTTCATGATTCAAATTATGAAATAAGATTGCATAATTCTCCTACATATGTTTCTTAATAGATTCTAAAACAGGAGATATGGGGTTCCAATTTCCATCTATGGTTCACTCACTAACTTGCTTTGGAGACAGGTGTATTGTTGACACCTACACTGAGTAAATGAGAGCGATGACAGACACAGTAGCAGTAATCATGCATCGAAGTTTTTCTCTACTTGAATACATTATATTACAATTTCCATCTATTTAAAACTATCATTTTCTCTTTAAAATTTTTTAGAAAGCTTTGAGGTGAGATAGATGACTATGAATAATAATTTTGCAAAGTAAAGCAAATCACTCCCCTTATTAAAGATTTTCCTTATCCAGCCATGTGTGGCCCAAAATCAACACGATCATCTTTCTCTTGAATTTTCACAGCATAAACTCCAACCTTGCTAGCCAGGCACTAGAGGCCCATCAGGAAATGACCTTTATCCCCCTTCCTTCATCTCCCAGCAGGCCACTACACACTCTAAGCTCCAGTCAGACTAAGGACTTGGGGTTGTCTGAATGCTCTTTCACAGACTTTAACTTACACAGATGCTCATCTCCATCAGATGTCATTTTCCCTTTAGGTCATGCTTTTAAAATATAAGAAATGAAAATGACAATCAATATTGTTATAGATTGGATCAAAGTATCCCTCCAAAGCACCTGTTCAAGCAGGAATTTTCAGAGTTATGAGAGCTATTATGAGAGTTATAACCTGATTGATCCATCCTATTATGAAAAGGCCAAATGGAGGTAGATATGGCTGGAAGAGGCAGGTCACTGGGGATGTGCCCTGGAATGGTTCATCTTCCCTGCAAACCCTTTCCCATTCTCTCTGCTTCTTGGAAGACAGAAGTAGAGCAGCACTCTTCCACCATGCCCTTCTGCCATAATGTTCTGCCTCACCTTCAGCCAAGAGCAATGGAGTCAGTCAATAATAAACTAACCTCTGAAACTGTGAGCCAAAATAACCTTTTCCTCCTCTAAATTGCTCTTGTCAGGTATTCTGGTCACAGCAAAAGCTGACTAATGCAGATATTACATCCTATTGGCAGTAAAATCCAAAATAAGAGAATTCATTCAACTGACACCTAACTAGAAACTATTTTCTTCTACAATCACAAAAGTTTTAAACTACTATTTCAAAATGACATAGTATTGCACTAACCTACTATAAAATGAATGGCCAAATATGACTAAATATGAAAAAGGAAGTATATTGAGTCTAATTCTTTCCTCCAACTGTTTCAATTGTTTTTTTAAAAAAGAAAACAAAGGATAGGAAGGGGAGGGGAAGGAAAGGTTAAAAGGAAGGGGAGGAAAGGAAGGGGAAGGAAGGGAAGAAAAAAATTTCCTTTTAGACAGCAAATCTGTTGTGCAGTTTTAAGTGTAAATATATATCTAAATGGATCACATTGGTGTTAAATGTATGAATAGATGACATTCTATATTAATAATTTCACTGGTACCCATCATTATAGACTTCTCAGCACCTATCATTACTAAAGGGTGAATAATTGATTCACTTTTTAAAGGAAACAAGATTTTAGCCACATGGCACACCATATAAAATGTATAATTAAATATATTTTCTCCAAAATAGGATACTAAGAGTTTCATGTTTAGTTCAAAGTAAGGTTTCATAAGTTATACTCAAAAACACACATCTTATAAAAACTTCAGCAAGTTAATAAGCCTTGGTATTTGCCAGTAAAAACAAATTTTAACTATTTTTAAAAATTATAATAAGTAAATTTAAAATGAAAAGCTGAAATAAATATTAAATTGATCTTTGAGGGGGTGGGGGGAGACTAGGAATTGAACCCAGGGCCTATTACCAGGGCTATACCCCATGTCCGCTTTATTTTTTATTTTGAGACATTCTTGATTAAGTCACCCAGGTTGGCCTCAAACTTGGAATCCTCCTGCCTCAGCCTCCTAAGTAGCTGGGCCTATGCCATCAGGCCTGGCTTGATTCTACATCATCTTTAAAGTCATCATAACTCACTATTAACAATATTGTGCCATAAATCATGAATCAGAGAAACAAAAATCTTGGTTTATACTCATTTTTTTTCCTTCTTACTGAACTTTAAATTTTTTTTACTCTTTCACTTCTAGTATATATTCAGAAGTAATCTAAAAACAGGCATTTTGGGGGCTCGAAAGTAATAATGGTCTTGACAAACACCAGTTAAACAATAGAGAGAAGACTCTGATTTCTGCTTCAATGCTAACTTTAGAAGCTGTACACATAGATAATGTTTTTCTTTCTTTTCAAATCACCAAGCCCTTCATTCTTCAAGGCCTAAAACATATCTGTTAGATTTCTCCTTTGTGATTCTTCTAAAAATCTGAAAATTGATTGTAGGGCATTTCTCACAAGTAATCAAGTAATAAAATAGGTAAAAAGAGAATTTCTAACACATTTTTCTAATGCCATCATAACAGCAAATGGTAATAGCTCATATTTATTCAGTGCTGGCTCTGGTTGAAGCACTCACCATGACCCTGATACATAGTACCATTATGCTTAGTTTACAAATGAAGAAACTTGGGTTTAGAAAAAAATAAGTAACATTCCCAAGGTCACTGAGCTGATAAATTACAGAGCCAGGACTCACACCCGAGGCTGACAGCAACCATGCTGTCTACTCTTCCATAGGAGAAGATGGCGCACTGTTTGCTACTCTATTTTGTAACATAGCTTTCCTGAACACCAGTGAAAAACACTGAAACTTTCTACACTCATTCCTTTACTAATTTGTCAACAATATTTATGAGCTCCTCAAAGCATTCATTTGACCTAAAATTCTTTTAAGTGTTTCTTAGCACCTGGTATATGCAATGGATTGAATGTGTTCTCCCATAATTCATTTGTTGAAATCCTAACTACCAATGTGATGACGGCAGGAAGTAGGGCCTTTGGGAGGTAATTAGATCACAAGGAGAAAGTTCCCAAGAATGGAATTATTGGCCTTATAAAAGGGACTCCCAAGAGCTTGCCACCTTCTTTCCACCATGTGAATGTACAATGTGAAGACAACGATCTGGAAACTGGAAGTGGGCTCTCACCAGAAACTGACCATGATGGCATTCTAATCTTGGACTCCCAGTCTCCAAAACTATGACAAATTTCTGTTGTTTATAACCCAGTCAGTCTATGATACCTTGCTATAGCATCCTGAAATCAGTAACAAGATGTGGGGTTGGTGCTATAACAAATACCTGAAAAGGTTATCTTAGTTTATTATTTCACATAACCAAGCAAATTAATAAAATAATAATAAAAAATAACAAAATCTAATTGTTGAAGCTACCTTTAGTTGGGCTTTCTATTTATTACAAGGCATCCTAAATGATACAAATGCTTATCAAAATTACATTTGAAAAGAAAATGAGTAGAGAAAATAAGTTGCAAAAATAAAGACACAAAACATAATACATTTTCAGTTCAAAAAGCCAGTTAATTATAGAATGATGTAAATCTGTGTAACAGTAGTTCAAATAACAAAGATCTAGGAGATTAACTAGTGAATTCAAAGTAACCTACCACTATGACGAAGCAGAGAAAGATATGCAACCGTTTCAGGGAATATTATTAGAACCAGAAGCTCAGGAATATGATGGCAAAGTCTTAAACAGCACAGCACTGATCATCACATTTCTGGAATAAATTAAGTAGACTACATTAAAAGAGACATTGAAAAACAGGAGAGTACCAAAGGAGGTTTCCAAGAGTGTGAAAGATGTAGAGACCATGTTATTGGAGGACAGGCTAAAGAAATGACAAATGCACAGACTGGAAGAGAGAAGACTACAGAGAGCATGATGGCTATTTTTAAGGCTTCTCCCAGACCAGAGGAAGTGAACTTAGTCTCACCACTTCAGATAAAGGCATGTGAAGCAATGCTGGGTGCTATCAGAGGTATATTTGGGCACAAGAAAAGCAATTTTCTAACCATTAAGGTGACCTAAAAGTCAAATAAGTTACTCCTGAATATAGTGAAATTCATTTTTACTGGGATGAGTAAAGACTGAATGATCATCCATCAGGGACATTCTAGAACAGTATCTCCCAGGAAATATATATACACCACTGGTTATACAAGAAATGATTTTTAACTGGTGCATACATTTTATTCACTATTCATTTATTTTAACATACATTAAAAACATACCATAATGTTCAATATTTACTGAATGTAAATGCGCATGCTAAACTAGCTATCAATCCAATGGCTTCACGAATATTACTATTTTAGAATGAATAAAGTAACAATTTAAAGTTGATGTAAAGAAAAATGTCAAATCACATGTCCTATTTTATGAAATTAGATGCATTATTTTATGATCTATCTTGTTTAGAGAGGCAATAAAAGGCAACCAAAAATTAAGCAAAAGAACTTCAAAGAGAAAAAATATTTTAAAAAGAAAGAAAATAAAAACATTATTTACAATACAAGTGGAATAAGAAGATGGTAAAACTCATGAAGGTACCAAAAAATGTCCGAATTTTAGACATGCTGCACTATGGGAATTCTTTCATTGAATATCTCAACCAAAATTCTTCCTTTAACACAGTTGTCTTAGTATTTTGTGATTCTCTAAAAACATGGTAATTTACAACGACATATATTCAAACAACTTTCATGATATAATAGAGTAACTAAAAATTTTCACTATTTTCAGTACTAATCTTAGAAATATTAATTTTCTATACAATATTTCAAATTGAAAGCAATTATTTCAATGGACTCAAAACTTACATTCTGTTATCTAAGACAGATTAGACAATTTATAAATGTAAAAATGAAACTGGTATTTAAAATATATGATTAAGAAAAACGCATTGGTGCTGAGTTTTTCTTATATACTAATAATTAAGGCACTACTGCTGATACTGTTTGGTTTTCTATTTTAACACGGAAGGAGTCAGTATTTCCTATATTTATGAATTTACTATGAAAATACTAGCAATAAAGAAAGAAAAAATTATCTAAAATCTGAGTGAAAACTGTTCATCAATTATTTTTCTACTCCCCACCCCAAGTTGTGCCCTAAGCTGTTTAAGGGGATTCCACTATTACATAAAATCAATAAAATAAAAATGGAGTAGTTGAATATAACCAACATCATACAAAGGAGAGAGATTGAATAGCACCTATCTTCCTTCACTTTTTTTATCCCCGAATACCTAGCCTACTTTTTAAAATTTCAGACTTCACTGCTCTTAGAAATGATAATTCCAATTTTCACATTACTGTTATTGGAAAACCATATCTAATAAATGTTTTATTTATTTCCAAGGACACAATGAAAAAATTTTAAAATGTTAATTTTCAATAGCAGCAACTATAAAATATTTGGAAGCCTCATATAACCAGTCTTTTCTCACAAAACACTAATAAAATTGATATTTGGAACCTTCCCATAATCGATCTTTTCTCACAAAAGACTAATAGTCTTATATCTAATAAGCATTTAGTGATGACCTACTATGGGACAGACACTATGGTTGATACAAATTTAAAAGTAAATTTGCAAGTTGTCACCTGAAGGATCTGTTGCCACCTAAGGAAAATTTCCAAATCTTTAAAAAAGAAAGCCTTTACTTATTTCCTTAAATATATATGTGTATTCTAGTATGACTAAAGTCCCAACTATTGCCTATGCTATGCATGCATACACAGGAAATCTAGACACACAAATCAGACAGGATTTACATTTAAGTTTTCTTTAGTACACTCTGCCTCATATTCAGTATTTGGTGCTATTGCTCAAATATATTCTGCAAATCCTCTGGAATCTTAAGGAAGCCTAAAGATAATCTTGTGATGATTTTGTGAAAAGCCTGCCAACCACTATCTTAAGGCACTACATGGAAAGCATATTCTTAATGGCATAAAGTATGGGGCTCTCCGGGGGACATGATGCCACCCATAGTATACTACTAGAGGCATTTTTACTGTCTAATGAGAAGCCTGACCTTTTCTTTTCTCTTCCAGATCCTTAGGCCAACTTTATATTTAAATAATCAGATAGTAAGTGACATCTAACATGTATTAGAAACATTAAACTTGTCCCCTGAAAGCATTTCCCCAGATTTCAGCGTCTAAGAAAGAAAACAGTCAGCATAGATTCCCTTCCTACCTCTTGAGTGTGTTCTTTATAGACTTGTAGTGGCCCTGCGGCTTTGGCAGTGTCCCAGAGCTGCAGCGAGCCATCACCACTACAGGTGACAAGGACATGTTCATTGTTCTCACTCCAGGTCACATCAAATAAGCCATCATTCCAGTCAAAGCTACACCAAGATAATTAAACAAAACCAAACAAAAAGTTACACAGGCAGATGAACAAAAATACTAACAAACATTATTTCTAAATTTTGGGGGTTTTTCCTTTCTTTTTTTTTTGGTGGTGGTGGTAGTGCTGGGCCTGAGGCATATTTAGAAAATCACTCTACCACTAAGCTCCATCACCAGCACCAGTTTATCACATATTTTAACACACATTATCTTTTATGATCTTCACAACTATGGGAGATAAGTACTTGACAGAGGAAACAAGTTCAGAAAGGCTAAAATAGCCCAGGTCATATAGGTAGAAACAGCAAAGCTGGATTAAAATTAGGTCTCCCAACTGCTAATATGGAACTATTTATATGAGAGTATGCTGCCATACATGGGTTCTAATTTTTGTGACTCATAGGATAGGCCAGCAAGCATATCAAAATATAAATCTGGGGTAATAATTTTAACTTTTCCCATAAATCTTTCACCTAAGTCAGGCATGGTGGGTATAGGCCTATAATCCTAGCAAGGCAGAGGCAGGAGGACTGCAAATTCAAGACCAGCCTCAGCAACGAAGCAAGACCCTAAGCAACTTAGTGAGAACATGTCAATCAATCATTAATCAATCAGTCAATGGCTGGGGATGTAACTCCGTGGTAATGCACCACTGGTTTCAATCCCCAATACCAAAAAAAAACGTTTTTTCACCTGAGCTGGAAACAGGTAGTTATTTTCTGAGACAATTTCCCTTTTTTTCCCCCTCTACCTTTGACTACCCCTAATGGAAGTGTGAGTTAGTTCAGTAGTCCAAGAGGCAAGACAGGCATGGAAAGAAGAAAGGCACAGGATAATCCACAAGATGGGTAATTAGCTCCTGCATTAGTAAAGCTACACTGTATTAAGACAGCAAAGACAGGGGATGCCATACATTATACTAATTAGTTCACTTTTTTTAAGTTTAAATTTTGTAATTTATAAATGGATACTAAAGAATAAGTTTTATAAGTAATGCAACATAATCATAACTTAATGGCAAAAACAATTTCTATACTATGCAAATACTAAAGTTCCTTTCACAGTACAAATTAAAAGGTCTCCTTGGTCAAAAAGATTCAAATCCTAATTCTATTCAGGCTTTAATACAACAGAGAATATAAGTTTAATAATTAAAGTTACCTTACCTTCTAAAAATGCTAAGACCAGATTCATTGTGATCCAATATCAGTAGGGTTCCACAGCCTAAAGATAAGAAAGTCAAAGTCATGCTGTTGAACCTGCCAGGTAAACATCTAAATCAAGGAAGTATCAGACACTGAGTACCTGATTTTACTACCACAATTTTCTTCCTGAAGTTATTAGAACCATGTATACAAAAAGATTAGAACTGTGCTATTTGTTTTTCATATTGTCCTTCAATCATTAAATATTCAAATAACCATCTCACCTGTGATTAAAATCCACACAGTACTAACAAAGGGGAGAGAGATTTGAGCCTACTCCCTGACCAGTCAAGGCACTAGGCCCACAAACCTTCCAAGTTGGGGTTATTGACAGATGAGAAACCTCAGGTTTATAGAAACCCCATGATTATGATCCTTGTACTAAATCACCCTGCCATGCCAATATAAAATACACCCAACATGGGACTCTAAAACAAAATATGAATGTGAAAATATCAAATACTTGGTGATAAAGTCACAATTTTAATAATATCAGTTATTTACCAGCAATGAATTATTTTACTAAAGAACTAATATATTTTCTTTCCTTTGGGTACTGGTGATTGAACCCAGGGGTGTTCTATTACTAAGCTACATCCCCAGCTCTTTTTCATTATTATTTTAAAATTTTGAGACAGGATCTGCTTATTGCCCAAGTTGGCCTCCAACTTACAATCCTTCTGTCTCAACCTCTTCAGTAAATGGGGTTTCAGGCATATGCCACTGTGCAAAGAACATATTTTAAGAGTTATATTTACCTTCATAGAAATCAAGGCAGAAAAAAAGCTCTTCTATTTAAACATGGTTGATTTAAAACAAAAATACCAACTCCTTTTCAAGAAGTTTTTGAAAAGATTTAAAGCAATATTTCAGACTTATTAATCTTGAACCTAACTGGTGGATAAGGATTGCAAATTATGTGCCAGCACTGGAAGTTAGTTATAAAAATATAAGAAGGAACTGTGGCTCCGTGGTAGAGCACTTGTCTAGCATGCACAAGGCCCTGGGTTCAATTCCCATCACCGCAAAAAATAAAAAAAATTAAAAAAAAATTGCAAACACATACCTCTATATGCAGACAAATCTCCCTGAGTTTTAGAATTCACATTTTTTCAACGGTAAAACTATGCAAAAAATACCATGTGAAATACTATGGATCGGTGACATTATGCAATGACTTGTTCTATATTGCTCCGGTGTGTAAATAATAGCTGGGTGATGAATTAAAGCAAAATCGAGAATGGAACCAAGTCTGCCCATCTGGTTCACAGCCAGTCACTGTTAGTTTTAGCCTCTAACAACTACTTGCAAATGTATGCTTTCCCCGTGTAACAAAAAAACAAGGTGAGCACAAAACTTGATACATTTTATGCCGGCATTCGCGAGGAAATGCCCAGCGTCGGCTCTGATGCATCCTTCTTACAAAGCACAGCCCGCATGTTTCCATCCAGTGCCCCATGCTGACTGTGGGAGATGTGCACCACTCAGCGGGCACTGAGTGATAGATCTTACGTCCTGCAAGTGTGGCGCAAGGCTAGAGCCGGTCAGAGAGGTCACGCAGGTTCAGCCCGCTATTCGCATCGGGCGTGTACCTAGGTGTGTGTGTGTACGCGCGCGCGTCAGGCGGCACTGCAGACTGCGCGGTCTTGGGAACTTGCGCTTGGGCTACTAGGCCACTTCCACTCTGGAACTGGCAAAGATGACCACCTCCAGACCAGCACCCCACACTTTGCAAGGGAGGAGAGCACAGCGGGCAGGTTGCTCTGCTTCCCCCTGGCGTTGGTCGATGGCAGCGTCTACCCTCGGAGGCGCTTTCCCGGGATCAGCAGAAGCCAGCGCTCTACTGGCGCCCGCCCACCCGGGCCTCACCCGCGATGCCGTAGTGCTGCGCCGCGGCGCAGGCTAGGCGGCCGGGCAGGTACGGGGAGAACTCCGCGGCGTAGCCGTGACGGCCTGGCACCCGCAGCGTCCGCGCCGCGTTCATCCCTCCCGCCTCGCCGACCCGGCCGCGGAAGCAGCCCCGAGTCGGAGGTGCAAGGTGGCGGCTCAGAGAGAAGTTACCGTTCCAGGAAGGGCAGGCGGAAGTGACAATGCCGGAGTCCTGGATCCTAGATTCCGATTGGTCCGCAACAGAAAGGGCGTTGACTCCGACGAAGACCATCTTTGTTTTGGGTAAAACAAAACTGATTTGCTCCAGCTGAGAAGATCTACACGTGATGGGAGTGTTCTAGAGTTAGGTAGTCATTCCGACAATTGATGCATCTCAGCCTCCACTGAAAAGCTATCTGGCTTTATTAACTCTTTGAACTCCAGACTGGCATCAGAAAATTTTTCTGATGATTACAGCGTAAGACAAGCCACAGCAAACTCTGAAACCATTTAGCGAGTTTTAAAAGCAGTCAAGGGGCTGGGCTTGTGGCTCAGTGGTAGAGCGCTTGCCTAGCATGTGTGAGGCACTGGGTTGGATTCTCAGCACACATATAAATAAATAAAATAAGGGTCCATCAACAACTAAAAAAAAAAAAAAATTAAAAGCAATCAAGTGAGGTGTTACTCGAGGTAAGTTGAATCAATATTAAGTCAAGCAACAGGTAAAGCAAAGGGGAAAAGACGTTATCATGAGCAACTAACTATATATTTTCATACAGAAAGTTATATAGATATCTCTATGTAGAGACCCTAGGACTAATTACAGAAAACGAAGGTTTATTAATTCATTCTTTCAAACATTTGCCGAGGATGTAGTATGTAGAGGATGACCCTAATTACCTGCCAAATCGAACACTTTCGAGAGTGACAGAGAGTGCAGTTAATAATTAAGCTAGGCCAACAGGCACAAACCAAGTCACACTGAAGTAGGAACAAAGGTAAGACAGTGTAGAGAGCTGATCAGTGGGGTCCAGAAGATGGAAGCCGAGTCGATCGGGTGGCCAAAAAGTCATCTGTCTACGGGGAGTGTTTCTCCCTACAAGGGGCTCTTAATGAATGCCTCCTGGGCCGCTTCATTTCTGCCCTAGGCTCACCTTTTGGTCACTAGTCATGGGTCACATATGCAGGATGCGGGGAGAAAAGGCAATGAGAATGAGGAGATTCTAAGATGTATAAAAGGAGCAGGACATCCCGCACTTCTTCGGATACCCACCTCTGGGACCCCTTCTCTGCGGAGAGGTCTGTCTCTGTTCTGTCCTTAAATAAAACTTGCTTTCTCAACTTGCCTCAGGTGTTCAGTCTTTGCATCTGGGGAGAAGGAATTCAGACCTGATGATTTTCATTAGGGGTGGTAACAGATTATCATCTTACCTAAAAGTAGTCAGAAATGAGCAGGGCACAATGGCACAGGCCTGTAATCCCAGCCATTTGGGAAACTGAGGAAAGAGGATGGTCAGTCTCAGCAATTTAGGGAGACACTGTCTCAAAATAAAAAAATTGAAAAATGATGGGGATGTAGCTTAGGAGCACCTTCAGGTTCAATCTCCAGCATGCACCCCTCTCAAAAAAGTATTAAGATATGGTCCATGGCCTCAAGAGCTGAAGAGTCATGTAAAGAGAAAACATGTAAGCAGTTAAGTGTAATCAAAATACTCTAGGTGCTATGAGAAATGTATATGGCATTTTGAAAAAGAGAAGAGCCTAGGAGAAGCTTTGGGAAGGAAATGAGCTCCAGTTCAACATATCGAGTGATGACTTCTTATAGGTTCTTAGATATACCAGTCCAGGGCTCAAGCAGCAGTTCTTACTTGCACAGAGATAACTTTTAAGCAATGATTACCCTTATTCAGGAAGAGAGTGGTATCAAAAAGGAAGAAGGACCAAGAACTGTGGGAGAAACACCAGTATGCAAGACTTGGCAGAAGAAGAGAAGCAGGGAAAGTGGAGAGAGAGCCACAAGATGAATCCTATCAATTCATTTATCAATCAGTTTAAGAATACAGCTCAAAGTGGGGAGGATCTGCCCACTACCTATTGATAAATGCTTAGACAGGAAGGTTAGTGGGTGTTTTCTTTATGAGGCAAGTGACTCAATAGAGTTCTTTAGAGTATATGAAACATCTGTTAAGATGCCTAGTATGCCTATGATACTGCCTGGTGCATAGTAGACAGGGAAAACAAATAGCAACCATTACTATAATAGCAGACAAGAATTGCTAGCAGAAACTCAGGTTTCTAAGAAATAAACTCTTCCTGTAAGCAGCCTGAGGTGATTGGTCTTGACCCAGAAAACCCCACAAAATCATGCAAATCAAGAGGTTCAAATCTTTGTGCTCACTTTTAGAATATCCATGAAAATACCTGGGCCATGGAGGTATGCATATCCGGAAAGCCACCAAGTATCTGAAAGGTGTCACTTTTTAGAAGCAATGTATAGCATCTCAGTGTTACAGTGGTGGAATTGGCAGGTGTGCTCAGGTCAAACAATGGGGCAGGGCACAAAATTGGTGACCCCTAAAGAGTGCTGAATTTTGCTACACGTGTTTTAGTATGCTTTTTCGTTGCTGTGACTAAAAGACACAACCAAAACAATTGTAGAGGAGGAAAAGTTTATTTAGGGGCTCACGGGCACAGGTCTCCTTCCATGGACAGCCAGCTCCATTCCTCAGGCTTAAGGTGAGGCAGAACATCATGGCACAAGAGTGTGGCAAAGGGAAGCGACTCACACGGTGATCAGGAACAAAGCAAACTCCACTTGCCAGATACAAAATATATACTCCAAAAGGCACATCTACCTCCTCCAGCCACACCCTACCTGCCTTCAATCACCACTCAGTTAATCCCTTCAGGTGGTTATTTTACTGATTGGGTTAAGGCTGTCATAACTCAATCATTTCTCCTCTACACTTTCTTGCATTGTCTCATACATGAGTATTTTGGGGACACCTAATATCTAAACCATAACCACATGCTTAAAATGCAGAGAGTAATGCTGAACTTGACGGTTTAGATGTAGATTCTCTGGTCATTGAACACATTCAGGTGAACTAAGCACCTAAAATGCACCACAGCACTTAACAGAGTTCATGATTTGATTGTCCTGTACATGAGTCCCCTGGTCCCCTGCCACATTAAGATGCTCCTCATTTACAGGGAAAAAATTGTTCCTCAACCAGAGAGGATGGTGCACAGAAGAAAAGATATCCCAAAAGAAACCGAAGAAGCAAAACTTAAGGCACAAGAATAAACTCAGCATAAAATGAATGCAAATTAAAAATTTTTTTGAAAAGTAGGAAAATAAATGGAGCCTTTATTTTCTTTAAGAAAATTAAATGTTCATCTTTGCAGGCTGTTTTGTGTGGAGGGGGTTGTTTTTGTTTTGTTTTGGATTTGTTTGTTTGTTTGTTGATTGCTTAACAAACAAAAATGAGGCTGGGATTGAAACCCACCCCAAGCCATTTAAAAATGCAATCTCCTTGTATAGGGAGCTTTCTGGCACTTACAAGGACCACATGGAGTCTACACCTAGTATATAAAGTCCACCAAGGCAGGATCAGAGTTCTGTTAACTCTCCAGTGCCTAAACAGTGCCTGGCAAATGGTGAAAGTCTCTAATCTTCAGAGAGCTCCCTGTGCGAGGCTGAAGGGGCCTGTGAATGTGCAGTTCTGAGCTTGGATATAGGTAGAGTCAAAGCAAAGAAGATGGGGTCTCACTTATGTAAGGGCCCCATGAAACCATTTCTGCCAGCAATCAAGGCCACATCACCGTCACTTCTCCATGCTTAGAACTGTCCCCTCTCAACCTCTTTTTTGCTGCCATCACATGAATATCTCCTGCCTCTCCTTCTCCAAGGACACATCAAAACCCTGTTTAGTGAGTTTAGGTTTTTCACTAAAGGTTATGAGCAGCTTCTGTGTTAGTCCTTCAAGGCCAGGGATCACAAAGGGTCTGGCTATCTGCTTAGAATGGAGAAAGGGGACAAAAAACTACAGCAAAATACAAATTGATATGTTAATAAAGTATCCTGCCAAGCTGTTAATAAACAATGATAAATGACATTGATAAATTGTTAATTCATAACAATTGACAGTAATGACATGGACATGAAGAGGCAGGCGGACTGGTACATATGCCACCTCCCCAACCCAAACCACATAAGCCCCAAATTCTTCCCCTCCCCTACGAACCTGAGATGGGACATGTGTCTCATCACCCAGGAAATATTCGTCATATTTCAGATTCCCCACCTCAGAATCTTGTTGGGTGACTTTTATAACACACATTCTTAGGGCACACCATAGGCCTTTTTATTCACAATCCCAAGGGTGGGATTGGAATTCTGCATTTTAATAAACTCCATTGGGTGATTCTCACATGGTGGACAAAGCACAGAGATGGAAAATACATGGGGGAGAAGTGCCCAGCACTGGCAGGGACTTGGGCAATAGAAGCAGACACTGGTAGTGTAGGGACAAGATGCTCCAAGCAAAGAAAACTGTGTGTGTTTGTTTTTGTTGTTGTTGTTTGTCAGACCTAAATTTGTTTTGGGGGAAAATAAATCCAGGTCCTTATACATGCTAAGCAAGCACTATCACTGAGCTACATTGCTGGTCCCAAGTTAGGATTCTTATATGTTCAAGGAGGGGTATCATTTGTGCACTATTGACTCCTTAATTGAAGGACTAAGAATTGCATGGCATTTGATGGGCACAGTGGTGCATGCCTGTAATCCCAGCTACTCAAGAGGCTGAGGTAGGAGGATCCCAAATCCAGTGCCAGCCTGGGCAACTTACTGAGACCCTGTCTCAAAATAAGGGCTTGGAATGTAGCTCATCAGTAGAGTGCTTGCCTAGCATGCTCAAGGTCCTGGATTCAATCCATTGTACCAAAAAAAAAAAAAAAAAAAAAAAAACAAGAAAGAAAGACTGCAATTTGCAAATGATTTACTCATGGCAACGCAGTTATAAGTACAGGCTTCAGAGCCAGGAGCTCATGTTCAAGTCTTGCCATCAACTTTGTAAATTAAGACCAAGAATTGCTTTTTAGTTATTAACCTAAAAATATACAGAATGTGGTATTTCAACTATCTTCGGAGTTTATATTCAAGGGGGATGTTTTGTTTGTCTCAGGATCTTTGTACTTGATGTCACTTCACTTACATCCTCTATGTGCTGTTTTCAGAGGTGATCCAAGATGGCTTATGGGCTTCTGGGTCTATGAATCAGTGTCACCCTGAAAACTGCATTTATTTGGTTTTGCAGACACTGGCAAGATAAATTCTAATTTTAATTATATTATCCTTACTAGATGAAGGCACAGTGGGAGCATTCACATTCTTTGAGTTCACAGTAAAAACGACTAACCCACCATGAGCACCTGCCCTGCCTGGGAATGAAAAGGAAATATCCCCAACCTGTCCTTCTAGGAGGAACCATTACACGAGAAAGGCTTGGGAAGGATGCATGTCCCCATGGTACGGCCATTGGGTTTAATGTTTCAATCACAATGAAATCTTAAACATTTATTGGAATTAAATGCTTATAAGCCTAAGAAATGTTCATATTCCCATTGCCAGTAGGACTGCAAATTGGTGCAACCACTCTGAAAAGCAGTGTGGAGATTCCTCAAAAAACTTGGAGGGGAACATCAGTTGACCCTGTTATCCCACTCCTGGGAATACACTCAAAGGACTTAAAATCAGCATCCTATAGTGATGCAGCCACATCAATATTTATAGCAGCTCAATTCACAACAGCTAAGCTATGGAACCAAACTAGGTGCCCTGCAATAGATGAATGGATAAAGAAATCGTGGTACATAGACACAATGGAATGTTACTCAGCCGTAAAGAAAAATGAAATTATGGCATTTGCCGGTAAATGCATGGAACTGGAGACTATCATACTAAGTGAAATAAGACAATCCAATAAACCAAAGACTGAACATTCTCTCCGATATTCGAATGTTGACGGCTGACTCACAATGAGAGGGGGAGTGGGGAGAAGGGAACAGAGATGGGAATAGGGAATATGGGATAACATAATGAATCAAACATAACTTTCTTATGTTAATATATCAATACATGGCTAGTGAAATTCCACATCATGTGCAACCACAAGAATGGGATCCTAATTAGAATGAGTTATAGTCCATGTATATAATATAATGTCAAAATATACTCTACTGCCATGTATATCTAAAAAGAACAAAAAAACCCAGTTTATTAGAAACTTGTAGCTATTATTTTAAGACAATGATTTAGTTTTGTTTTCGCAAGAAAATGAACTGTGTAAAGAAAAAATCAAGATCTGATTGTTCATCAAATACATATCAGTGTATTAAACATAAGAGAGAGAAAAAATAACTAAATGTTTGTATTTCATTTTGAGATGTTAACATATAATAGCAAAGCCTGAAATATCTGCTGTGCCAGAAAGTAAGGAAGTGCACAAAAGAATGACCAAGACTGTCAAAAATATACAGGAACCTGCTGGAGGGGGCTCTCCCTCGGTCATTCAGACCAACAGAGTATTGATAATTACAGATTAGAGCCCATTTTTTAAAAAATTCTATGAGGATCATGCTGATATGAATAAATAATGGAACAGAAGACAGCTTTTCCTCATAATAGAATTCCTGTTAGTCAAGGTAGAAGAAATAATGAAATTCCAAGGTAATCGTTTGGTAATTACCGTAGTCATAATTGTGCAAGACAGGAATCATCAGTGGATGTTAAAACTAGCGAAAGCATAAGAGACAGGCCTTACGTAGTCTTAACATGTCTTCACCCAAGTTTCTAATTAGTTCCAAAGGGAAAAATAGTAACTTTATAATGAAGAAATCTGACAAATACCACTTTCGCCAAGTGATCATATGTCACCAATGAAGGGACAAATTGACGTCCCCTGCTGCTGAAGTAATACATATGCTGGGAAAAGCATGGCTCTGCCTCTGTGATGCTTCCAGCCCGGCTGCACAACCTGAAGAGCACAGATGATGAAGAAATGCCAGATAAACCCACATTGAAGGACATTCTGCAAAATGTACTGTACTCTTCAAAAATATCAAAGTAATGAAAGATAAGACTGAACTATTGCTGATAAAAGCACACTAAGGAGACGTTACAACTAGTGCAACAAGTGATCCTGAATTAGGTCCTACACCAGAAAGATGTTTTTCTTTTGCTGCCAAGGACATTAGAGAGGACAACCGGCAAAAATCTAAGTTAGTAGTTCTCTGCCTATACTAATGCCCTGATTTTGATCATCGTATTTATTCATGTAAGGAGGCGTTCTTGGTTTTAGGAGGTTTGTCCCATGTCTGCAGTTTACTCTCAATCATTTAAAAAGTTTAGATAGATAATGGATAGAGAGAACAAGTGTGATAAAATGTTGGCGTTTGTGAATCTGTGTGAAGGGCGTGTGAGATTCTCTGAAAAAACATTTTTCCATTTTTTTGTCTGTAATTATATAAAATAAAAATCTTTTAAATAAAAGAAAACTGTCTGGTGCACCAGAAACAAACCCCAATGAAAATTAATGTCCTTAAATAAACTGTAAAGTTTTAGAATTATATAAATATATGTTGTTAACCAAAATTGCAATTACTAACATTGGCTATCCCAGCCGCTCAAGAGGCTGAGGCAGGAGGATCATGAGTTCAAAGCCCAGCCTCAGCAACTTAGTGAGGCCCTAAGAAACTCATTAAGATCCTCTCACTAAAAATAAAGTAAAAAGGGCTGGGGATGTGGCTCAATGGTTAAGCATCCCTGGGTTCAATCACTGGTACCAAAAATGAACGAACAAAAAATAAAAAGCAAAGATTGGCTATCATTCTCCACTACCTTTCAGAGAGCAAACTTTCAAGAAGCTAAAAACTAAATTTCCCTTCCCCCATCTCACTAACAGGGATTTGCCTACAGATTTCTTCTGAAAGATTCTTTTGTTCCCTCCACACACAGCCTTTCTCGGTGTTTTTTAATGCTGTCCCCTACGCTGAAAAGTATCGCCTTTCTGTCCCACAAGGGAACTCTCTGTCCTCTTTCACATTCTCCATCAAGACTGAACACTTCCAGAAATTCCAACCATCTCTAAAACTTTATTTCCAAATTTGAAAAGAGCATACATCTATCCTAGTTTGTAATTGCTTTTCTTCTTTTCTTTTCTTTTCTTTTTTTTTTTTTTTTTTGAGTCATGATACAGATCATCCCCTTTTGGTGGCAAATTTAATCAATAAAATATTGATAGGGTAACTGTTATTAAGGCAGTTTTGTAGTGCAGAAACAGTGGGCTGAGTGTCAGATGTCCCTGTATTTTGAGACAAGTCACTTTACCATGTTGGTACTCTTATTTTCTCTGTAAAATAAGTATGATGTATTCTAACCTTTTTTTTTCTTAACACTGTAACTCTAAGATTTGTTATAAAGAAACATCATTGTAATTAACAGTTATTTTATAGCCAGGTTTTATCCCCAAACTTGAATTCTACATCTCATAGACAATAGAATAACATTTTATTTTAGTGGTGAGTTGATTTTAGGTAGTTTCACCCTTCCAAAGCTTATTTCAGAAGGTAAATGTTGCTGCTGGGTGTGGTGGGGTATGCCGGTAATTCCAGAGACCTGGGAGGATGAGGAAGGAGGGTTGCAAGTTCAAGGTCAGCCTCAGCAACTCAGAGAGACTCTGTCTCAAAATAAAAAATGTAGGAAGGGGGTGGGTGGGGATATAGCTCAGTTGGTAGAGTGTTTGTCTTGCAAGCACATAGGCCCTGGGTTCAGACCCCAGCACCTCGGGGATTGGGGGGCGTAGGAAGGGCTGGAAATGTAGGTAAGTGGCATAGTGCCCTGAGGTTCAATTCTAGTACCACAAAAACAACAACGATAATAACAATGACAATAATTATAATAGTGTTCCGGGCAGGAGTTGGGATCCATTCAGTGTTCTACCGAGTCAAGGACGTCACCTGGTCAGCAAGTGAGCAGGTATTTTATGTAAAAGGAAGATGAGAGAAAGATTCAGAACTCCCACCACCGTGCACCGGAGGGGCAAGAGTGCCTTTAAGCCTTCCAGCCTTCCCTCATCCTGATCTTCCAATTGTCCCGCAGTGGGCCTGGGCCGGATCACACAGCCCCTGTCCAGGAGGTGGAAATTTAGGCCCACGTAGAAACAGGAGCTGTTCTGTAGCGGGCGGGCGTGTTAGGGTGGCTGTTCTGGTGCTCGCCCTCTTGTCGACCTTCACTGTCCCTTCCCTAC
>JAJEJO010003612.1:244937-275161 GCA_020662805.1 Glaucomys volans
TGAGAATTAATAATGGGTCTAGAAAGGGAGAAACCAAGTTAATGAAGGAATAACTGCTGTGACAATGGTTCAAATGGTATTTGGGTTGGTTCCCTGGTTATGTCAATGAAGCCATTTTGCCTGATCATAAAATTTTTATACTGATTTCGACTGTATCCAAATTATTGATGCAACAAATTTTATTGATTACAGCACAAAGTCCTTCACTTGCTAGTAAGTAGTCCAAGGTCAGATAATTACCTGCGACCACTTTAGCCAGAGAATCCAAGGACCCTTGTCATCTTTGGAGAGCACAGCCAGTATTTTCTGCAAGTATTTTCAGGGTATTAGAGAGATTTTTTTTTTTTGTACAGACTGCCTTTTGATTCATTGTACACAATGGGGCACAACTTTTCATTTCTATGGTTGTGCATGATGTAGATTCATACCATTAATGTAATCATACAAGGACATAGGGTAATGAAGTCTGTCTCATTCCACCATTTTTCATATCCCCTCCCCCTCCCCTTCTTATTTTAGAGATTTTTGAAAGCAACTTCATGGTAAGTAAACCCAGGCCCTGGTGCCACAAGGCCTATAGACACTCCTGTTCCCTTGATGGACTCCAGGGCTCTCCTAGGCCTTGACTGAGTGATATTATGTATGGTGACTCCCACTCCCCATTGCCCAAGTATCCCAAGGGCACATTGACCTGAAAATTGAACATTATCAATGCAGGGATAGGCAATGGCTTGTTCTGTAAGTTGGGGGACAGGATCGTCCTCAAAGGGTAACAACTGAGTGTTGAGACCCTGTATAAATGTATAACCTAAAGGGGTACATGCCTTGTGGATGGTTGGATGTTTAAACCAAGAAAGGAGTCTGGAAGACCATGGAGAAGAGTCACTACATGAGCTAGACAGGGGGCCAACTTCATACCAGGAGTTGCAGGGACCAACATCCTGGTGTGTAGCCTTAGGGAGTAGGTACAGTACCTGCCAAGTGACAGAGGGCTGATCCTACCATATAGCACAGATATCTGTGTAGGGGCAACAAATCCTGCCTGGGTAGGAGAGGGCACCAGGGCACCCAGAGTCAAATTAAGAGAACAGTTGTAACTGAAAAGAGGTTTAGTTTGGAAGATATTAGAGTAGACGGAAACTCAGTTTTGAGTACTGCATCAAGTGGAACCCAGGGTCCAGCAGGACATAGGATATAAAGTACCTCCCTTTTGTTAGAGTGGTTAAAGCAGGGTGTATGCTCAACACAAGGAAAAGAGAATGGTGTCTGAAAAGAAATTTGTAGAGGTCTTGGCTTAGTTGGTCCCAAGGTGAGAGAGAGGTTTAACTTCCCATCACTCACAGGGACCTCTATGGGGACCCTAACAAGTGTGTGAAGTGGGTGGCAGATCCAGTAATTAGAGAGTCCATTCCCAGTGCTAATAGTCTGTGAGGAATTAACTAATGAATTGTTTTTCCATGGATGTAATGCAGTGCTTGCACCTTGGCTGGCAAGGGAGTTGGTAATTTCCACCATAACCAAGGTGTATGTGGGTAATATGGTTTACACATGGTTAAAACAGGGTAGGCAGCAACTCCAGTAGACAGAGCAAGGTTATTATGTTTAGATAGGTTAAGGCCAATAATATCCTACATGCAGGGCTCCAGTCCTATGTAACTGTTACTGCTAATCTGATAGCAAGTAGTAAAGCCAATGGAATTGTAATGAAAAGGTCAATGAATTTCATATCAGTTCATTTAAATGGGAGTTTGAGATCTTCTATTGGTTCACAGGTGTATGAAGGAGAGTCCTCCAGTGGGGGTCCAAAGTCACCTAGTCCAATTATAGAGTTGGATGTCCATCACTTAACTCTGGAGTGGTGGAGCCACTTTTCTTATATAAATACTTTTACTGCAGAGGGGGTGAATAAAGTCACAGAAAAAGGCCCCTTCAAGACAGGTTCTAGATTAGGGGAATTTGAGGACATGGTCCTAACCATTACTAAGTCACCAGATTCATATAATGGTGGAGAAATAAGTGGCCCATATGTGGGATATTTACAGATTTCAGTTGGAATTTGCCTAGCTCTGTGATGTGAGACACCAAGCCAGCAGTTTCTTGATCTTTAAGGACATGATTTTTAAAGAATGGCCTCCCATGTAAGAGCATGAATGGACTAAGCCCTAATGTTCCTGGAGTGTTTCTGTGGTTGGCATAGTTGGGCTTTCTTTTTCTAGACCTTATGCCCTTTGTCAGCTAGGTAATTCAGGAGCTCTGTAGTGGCCATTTGACATTCCTCCTAGGTGGCAGCACATAGAAAGTTGTCATCCACATTTTAAAGGACAGTTACAGATGATCTGTCCTTGAATTCTGCTAGGTCCTTGGTGAGGACCTGGCCCAAACAAGTGGGGTCTATCTCTGAATCCTTGGGTTATCTCTGTCCACATCAGTTGAGATCCATTACCTGACTCCT
This sequence comes from Glaucomys volans, assembly GCA_020662805.1. Taxonomy (NCBI): domain Eukaryota; kingdom Metazoa; phylum Chordata; class Mammalia; order Rodentia; family Sciuridae; genus Glaucomys; species Glaucomys volans. The sequence goes on from JAJEJO010003612.1 coordinate 247,390, forward strand.
CCAAAGCAAACAGATACTGTAATTGATTGTCTAGGGGTGTACAGAAAAAGGAACCTTCAAATCTAATACAGTAAACCAAGCAGTGGCAACTGGGATCTCAGATAACAAAGTATAAGGATTGGGCACCACAGGATGAAGAGGATGAACAGGTGACTGTTTCATTGATTATCGTGAGATCTTGAACTAGGTCCCATTTGCCATTTGGTTTCTGGACTCCTTAAATAAGTATATTGCAGGGACCTTTGCAAGGTACCAAGAGTCCCTGCTCATCAAGGTTTTGAATGATCTCCAGTGAACCTCTTTTTGCATCTGGACACAGGGAGTACTGTCTCTGTTATGAGAAGATGAAGGGGTCCTTCAAAGTTATTTTACCTGAAACTGCACTCTTTGCTTGCCTGATGTTGCCCTCTGTGGCCCCTACTTCAGGGTTTATATCACATTCTAATAGAGGTAGACATGATGGGCCCTAGGGTCCCAAATTCATGGAGATGGAGGTCTGAAGTTTTGCGAGTATAACTCTTCCCCATAATGGAGTAGTGCACTCGGGACCATCAGGAATGCATGAGAAAACATCACCCCGTCCCATTCACAACTTAACGGGGGAGTAAAATATCTGGGATAGGCTGTCCAGACACCACTCACACTGTCATAGTATCAGAGGAAAGGAGTCTAGTGAAAAGACAAGCATGGAGAAGCTGGTGCCAGTGTCAGAAGGAACCTGACCTTTTGGCTCTCTACTGAGAAACATACCTGGGGTTCATGAGTAGTAATGGGAGTCAGGGGAGCCATTAGGTTGACCCCAGGTCCCTTCAGGCCTTGTTGGGGTAAACTGGCTCCATAAGCCTTCACCCCCAGGGACATTGATTGCCTTGACATACAGGACAAGGCCTTCGTGGGGGTTGCTTAACCTGTTGGCATTCCTGTTGGCAATGTCCCTCCTTTCCACAGCAAAAAGAAGTTCCTTTTGTGGCTCAAGGGTTATTCCATTTATCTTCTTTAACACTCTGGAAGCTTGCTCTGTACAGGGCCATGACCAGTACTTTAGCCTTCCTTTTATCTCTATGTTCCCTTTCTTCCTCTCCTCCTGATCTCTGTTATAAAAGATGTTGCAAGTTGGAGGATGTCATCTGCGGACTGATCAGGGCCATAAGCCAATTTTGTAACTTCCTCCAAATGTCTGGGGCTGACTGGATAATAAATTTATACTTTAAAATTAAATGTCCCTCTGTGGATTGAGGATCCACCGTGGTGTGCTTTCTCAATGCCTCCCTGAATTTCTCCAGAAAGGTTGCAGGGTTCTCCTGAGGGCCTTGGTGAATTTCAGATACCTCAGTGATAGGCTTCTGCCTTGACCTTCTGAGGACCAGAGCCTGAAAATGTCTCCTTTTCCAATCATCCTGTCATTTGTTTGGATTCCATTGGGGATTCCTAGGAATTATCTGTGCCCCAGATGGATAATTAGATTTACTCCTATTCTCTGTTGCAGGGGCATGACTGAGATGTAGATTATCCCCAAAATGCTCAGCTGCCCTTAAGACAAAACAGTCTCCTTTTCATTGGAAGTCAAAGGTACGTAGTAATATAATATCCTTCCAGATAAGACTGAACACCTGACATAAGTTTTAAAACAACTCAATGTATTTATCTGGATTCTCTGAGAACTTTCCTAAGTTCATCTTTATTTGCCTCAGGTCTTAAAGGGAAAAAGGAACTTGGAACTTGATTAGCCCAACTTTTCCTCCTGCCATTTCCTGAAACACTAGTATATTCTGTCTTTCTCTAGGGGAGGATGATGGGGGTCCTAGGTAGGGAAGACATGAAGGCTGCTGGCAGGGGTTAGTAGGGGTTCAGAATCCTTAGGATTTCTCTGACTCTTCTACCCTGGTAGGTGTCTCCTTAGACTTCTCTTCCATCATGGCAGCAATCATAGCTGGTCCAGCTCATACTGCTAACATAATTTGGGGTTCTCCCTCAGAGCAAAAAAGACCTAAACATAGAGAATCTCAGACTACATTCCTTCCTTCTTAGAAAAAAAAACTAAGGTGCAAGATAATTATTAAAGTTCATAACTCCCTCTGGCAGCCATGATTCTCCACTGGAGAGTTTGTATTGAGTCCACACCTGAGAGCAGAAGAAAATCAAGTGCTTTTACCTGGATGTCTGTGAACTAAACTTGTCCCAATTTTTCAGTAGGTAGCCTGCTGGTGAGCCTGGAACTACCTTTGAACCTGAAGTTCCCATATGGATAAGAGAAAACAGAATTCAGGTGACCATGTCAGAAGAATTGACCACTGTCATAGGGACTTCTCCTTGAACGAGTTTCTTGGCAGTCGACATTCCCGCTCTCTCATTCTATTTGACTTAGCTAAGTTGCTCAGGTCTTTGGTTTCTGCATGGCAAAGACTGGGGGGAGCCAAAATTATTAGACCTTACTGCTCTTCCCTGGCCACTGTTGGATTTCCAGATAGAATGGCTAATAATTAAATGCCAGTGGACACTGGGATGAATTCCTTCACTTCCTATGTCTACAAAATTGGTGAGCTTAGTGAGTATGGACTCTCCTTTCAACCAAGGTTCAAGGAGACTATATAATGCCAGGGTCATCAAGGATAGAAAAAGGATCATTTTAAAGGGGGTTTTCATCTACATTCTGGATCCCAAGTGTCCCAGAAGGACACAGAGGACAGGTTATCTCAGAGGACCTTCTGCCTTTCTCATGGTGAAATATGAGGAAGAATTTAATTACCATGCTGTGAGCCCGGTGTGCTTGGAGATACCCAGAGGTATAGAGTTCAACTTCCTTTGAGGAGGGGATGTGTGAGAATGTGTCTCCCTAGATCCACAAAGAACAAAAAGAAATGGGTGCCTCCCCTTCCCTTTCAGGCAAAGGAATTGGGGAGGCACATGGGGGCACAGAAACAACAACAGGGGTGTCTTTGGCAAGTCTGCAGCCCTTCAATATGTGAGAAAAGGGAGCCCAAACCCATCCCTAAAAACCATTCTGCATCATGTATACTTCTTTTTAAAAAAATATTTTTTAGTTGCAGATAGACACAATGCCTTTATTTATTTATTTATTTAATATGGTGCTGAGGTGTTGTCGCCATCTGGCTAGGTCTTGACCTGTGAGCTATTTGTCCCTTCTGGAGGGGGTAAGGCCGACAGGATAACCAACGCCCCCAGGAGAGCAGGTTCTAGACACAGCCTCAAACTTTATTAAAGAAATACAGCACTTTTATAGAAGAGTAGAGTCTGAGAACAAAGAACCGGTAGTGTAACATGATAGTCTGTAAGGATGGTCCAATTAGGAGAAACACAGTTTATCAAAAGGAGGAGGGAGAGAGAAGGACGAGCAAACTAACCTGGGGCAATGGTCGTCATCGGGTCAGGTCACTTGGGAGTTTTTTCCACAAGCATGAATAATCCTGTGTGTGCAGTCAAGGATTTTACCTTCCCGCAGCCGATGGAACATATACCTCAGTGGCTTCTTTCTACATCCCCACACTGAGGATTGAACCCAGTGCCTCACAAGTGCCAGGCAAGCGTGCTACAACCTCAGCCCCCATGTAAACTTCGTTCTGCCATGAGAGAAGCACTTGGGAGAATCAGTGAGAGGGATGTTTGGGTGGCTGGTATGGAGCTGTGGGCCTAGCAGAACGTTCACTCAGCACCATGATCCACCAACCACCACAGGATACCCCAAGGGGCTGTCGGACAACGGAGTCAGAAGAGGGACCTTGGTCAGGATCTCATGGCTGCCTCTCAACTTCACCCAGATCCTGGCATCCAAAGGCAGGCCAGGATCAGGAGCCACTGTCTATTTGCTCCTGGTACACTCCGAGTTGGAATAGGCAAGTAGGAAATGACTCTGTAGAATCCAACATGCCTGACCTACAGGGCAGGTGATTGGGAACTACAGACACCTCGAAACCTATCATCCAAGACTTGAGACTGGCAGCTGTGTAATAAGTGGCTGACAGATGCCCAGTTTTCCTCCAAAGGACAGTGAAGGCAAAGAGGCACAAATGACCTCTGTGGGGGTTGGGGACCCCAGATGAGCCCCCAAGATGCTGCCAGCAGGAGTGGTATCAAGTTCCTATTCCAGGAAGTTGAAGAAGGAACACCTTGAATGCCACTGAAGTAAGCAAGTGAGCAGGAATTTTAAAGGTGAGCAAAAGATTCAGAGCTCCCTACCCAGTGCACCTGAGAGGTAAGAGGGCCGCTAAGTCTTACAGCATTCCTTCTTTTAAAGGCACTTCAGGAGAACTTGATAAGCTCCTCTTGATTGGTTCTTGATATTTCGATTGTCCTGCTGTGGGGATGGGCTCAATTAGTCAGTCACTGTCCAGGAGATGGGCCTCAAAATTAGGCCCTTTGAGAAATAGGAGTTGTTTTGTAACACATCAGGGCATATTAGAATGGCTGTTCTGGTGTTCCCCTTCTTGTGGACCCTCACTGTCCCTTCTCTGTTCTCACCTGCCTATCCTTTTCTATCTCAATAGCAGTTCCCACAATAAACCTTAGATACCATTCCACAGCAACACATAGTTTTATGTTTTTTTTTAACAATAAAAAGATCTAATCTATTTAAAACTACACATATTCATTTTTACTCAAACTAATATTGCTAAAAGCAGGCACTGGAACTAAACAGAACTGGGTGTCGATCCATTCTCCACCACTGTGAGTATAACCCTGATCAAGTCATCTCATCCCACCTTCCTTATCTGTAATATGGATGTAGCAGTCTTTAGGGTTGTCCTGATCATTTAATGAATAAATGATTCAAAGGGTCTAGAATAAGAGTCTAGTCTGTGTGTGCCAAGCACATATACAGTAAGCACCCAATGAAGTTCAGATTTCTATCTCTCCTGGATTGTTGACAATTTGAAGTTGATTAACTACCTAAAATAGAAAAACAAAGCTGTATTGTTATTATTGATTACTATTGTTATTGTTCATCGTAGACTTCTGCTCTGAAAAATTAAATACGAAAAGTACATGCTAAATTGTATGGGAACTAAGATTTTTTTCAGGTAGCTAAGTCTACCAACCGGGGCACCAAGACAGGAAAATGGGAAATTAGAAAAATAAGGGAAATGAGAAAGCAGGGAGCAAGAATCCAGTCTTATTGTCAGCAAAGTGATCCAATTTGAACAGTTTAGGCCAAAATTTGGAGCCTGAGGGCTGGGAATGGGAGTAATGGCAGAGAACTTGCTTGGCATGTGTGAGGCCCTGGGTTCCATCTCCAGTACTGAAAAAGGAACTTGAGACATTATATTAACACACAGCATATTAGCTTATCTCCTATGTTGCTACAGTTATCAGGAAATTATTGTGGAACACCACTCCTTGTGTCACTTGTGTGAATTGAATTGTGTCCTTCCCTTCCCCCCATCAAATTCATATGTTGAAGCTCCAGCCTCTCAATGAGGTTGTATTTGAAGATAGGGCCTTTATGGAGGTGAGGAAAGTTAAATGAGGTCATGAAGGTGTGGCCCTCATCCAATAGGACTGGTGTCCTTATAAGAAGAGAGACACCAGAGCACTCTCCCTCTTCCTTGTGTGAAAAGTCTTCAAGAGGACACATTGAGAAGGTGGCTGTTTACAACCGGAAGAGACCCCTCACCAATAACCAAACTAGTAGCACCTTTGTCATGGACTTCTACCTTCCAAAACTATGAGAAAATAAATGTCTGTTGTTTAAGCCACCGAGGTAAGGCATTTTGTTATGGGAGCCTGAGCAGATTAATATGCTACTAAAGGAATCCCCCACCCCCACACCCCAGCCACCCTTGGTAGAACAACTGGAAAATGTGCTTTTGCTTTTGTTGAGAAAATTTTCAAGAAGTTAGTGATTGACAGTTAAATAAACTTCTGTGGCTGTAATTGAATTTAATTCCTTCATTTTACAAATTAGGAAAATGAGGCCAAAAGAACAGGAGTCAACTCCGTCACAACTGAGCCAAAAACGGGGTTTAACCAGGCACCCAGAGCACTCAGCATTACACCTGCTGCTTTCCATGCACAGGTCTTCCCCATTCCTGGGACCATGTGGCCTGGCACAGGGAAGGAGAAGGAAGAAACACTCACCCTCATCTCCCTCCCATAGTCTTATCTCCAAGAAGACACCAAGTCATCTCTAAGAAGAGGCCAAGGACTCAGGGACACTATCTTTTCTGAACCCCAAAGAGGACTTTCTAAAGAAGCCCTTGTCCTCTCTTTTTTAAGAATAGTGTACTTCACTCAGTGAAATGAATGACAGTCTAGATCTCACACTCTAAGCAAAATAATTTTCTAGATGGAATAATCAGCACTCCAAAAGTTAAAGATGGGGAAAAGTCTCATACATAAAGTTAGGGTTCATAGATATGACCTTTCACAGGACAACCCCAACAAATACTGCATATATGTTTGCCCTATGGGTTGCCTTAAATTTCTCCCTATATAGTACATCTATTTATCTAAACATACTCATGCCTACATATCATATTGAAGATTAAGATTCCTGTAACAAAGACTACTGCCCACATAATATCCATTCTCCCATTCTTTTCTGGTAACAAATCCTCCTAAATTGTTGATTAAACATATGTGCCCAGGTTTAAAGTTATAGTTCCCAGCCATTCTTGCAGATATCCCTTCTTTAAGTGTATCCCTTCTATAAGTGGGTTCAGTTGGTTAAGCTATTTTAAAAGAACCGGCTCAGCTTGCAGGTATGTTTTTTGCTTATTTCCCTTTTTCCTGTTGCCTGGAATATGGATGTGATAGCTTGACTACATCAGCCATTTCCTGAGCATGAGGTGACTGTCAGGATGGAAGCCATGAGATAGGGCTGAGAGGCGGGGAATAACGAAGGAGTCCAGGTCCTCAATGACAATGAGGCCATCAATGGAACCCTGGACTGAAATCCCAACTTACTTTGCATGACAACATATCCTTTTGGAGCCTCAAATATTTTGGATTTCTATTACATGAACCCACTGGAAAACGTGCTCTTGCTTTTGTTTTGCCTTCCATGAAGGCAGAAACTTTTGCCTGTTATGTCCACTAAGGAAATGCAGCTATAGAATGAATGCAGTCAGTTATGATGGCTAAGCTCTCACTTATTGCTCTCAATATTGCACAGAATAAAGAGAGTATTCTGGAGATTTTCGAAATGCTAAATAGGGGTTAATAAAATATTGAAGTAAGCAAACATGAAGCAGCTGGGACCTTGGCAAAGAGTGTGCGGGAAGATTTATCCAATCTAGGCTAAAAATAGTGTGGTCTCCCTGGGAAGGACAGATACTAGTCCAGCTGGGGTAAACTGTTTACAGTGATCCCAAGCCACAAAAATAATTCTGAGGGCTCGAAATACTCGTTGCTGCTTACCAAGCAATATGTGATCATAGCATTGTAAAATATTTCATACCATCTGCCAGGTTTTCTAAAGCATAAACAAATAAACACATATACAAATAAAACACAGTCTTAGATTGCATTTTGAAGTGAAGTCTAAGTCTCATTTGTTTGTGTTTCCAGTGCCTGGAAGAGTGCCCAATACGTAGTAAACACTCCATAAACATTTGACAACTTGAGTTGAACTGGAAAATTAAGGAATAAGGGACATGAAATATCCCTTATCTTTTCCCATCTCTTGCCTCCCCTTCTTCAAACCCCACCTCACACCTGCACTTTCCAAGGGGAGTCCCCATTTGCTAGGGGTATACATGGAGAGAGAACTAAGGACTACCTGGAATTCTATCACTAGAAGTATATTTCCTATGGGTTTATAAATTGATTAAAGAGTCTCTTAGTCCATATATATATACATATATATATATTTGGGGGTTATATATGTATATATATAATAGTATACATAGTACATATATACACGTGTATATATATAATAATTCCCCCATATGTTGCTTTAAATTTCTCCCTATATAGTACAAACTTTACTTTTTCTGTAGAAACATACATATGCCATATGTCCACCCTTCATGTTGAAGATTAAGATTCCTGTTACATAGACTATTGCCCATACTGTAGTAAGCTACAGTGCGCTATAGGGCAAAGTATACTGAGCTTTAATCTCGATTTGCCTTTTACTTCTACATTCTATATTTTACTACTCAGTCCTAGACTTTTGCTTCTTCCTTCGTAAAACAAAAAGCTTGAAGCAGATCAATCATTTCTTGCTGGGAGGCCTTGAAGATTAAAACAGGGTTGGATAAACTATTCTAAAGATTTCAAAAAGCCTAGTAGAAAGCATACATTTCTGTATTCATTGCAGATCAGCCTAAAATCTAAATTTTCTTTTGCTTTGAGGCTGAAATTATATGAATACAGTTTGGTTATAATGGTTCACTGGTATCTATGTTAACTTCTGACTGCCTGCTTATGAAATCAAAACATTTCTGGGGCTTGTGGAGAATTAAAAACAGTTTGAAAAGGTTTCTAAGTATTAGGTTGATCTCTAAGGTTCTTCAGAGCCCAAACACTGAGGTATATAGCTGCTGTCTATTACCCTCACCTTTGTGTGACTCTTAACAGAAGTCTCAAAGAGAAGGAATGGTGCCAGGGCACTTAAGGCCGAGGAGAGAAGCCATTTCTCATGACCTGGAGTGTTGTCTCCCCAGACTCCAAACCCTTAACTGCTCTTAGAAAGGTGTCTTTTGGCCAGGTACAGTGGTGCACACCTGTAATCCCAGCTGCTTGGGAGACTGAGGTGGGAGGATCACAAGTTCAAAGCCATTCTCAGCAACTTAGCGAGGTCCTAAGCAACTTAGTGAGACCCTATCTCTAAATAAAATATAAAAAGGGCTGAGGATGTGGCTCAGTGGTTAAGACCCCTGGGTTCAATCCCCAGTACCAAAAAAGAAAGAAAAAAGAAAAAGAAAGAAAGATAGAAAGAAAGAAAAGAAAAGAAACGAAGAAAAGAAGAAAAAAGAAAAGAGAAGAAAAGGACTTCCTTGGTAGTTATTATGCTTGTGTCTATTACCTGTCCTCCTCATCGTTTAGGGGTACTTGCATTTCTCAACTGAGAAACCATATTTACATAAACATTCATTGCATCTCAGAGTTGTATAACTTTTAAACTTGGCCTACACCATGGAAGACAATTAACTAACTTAATGTAGGCGGTATGGCTAGATGTCAGGTTTCTATAAGGACCTACAATTACATTTAAATTGTTTTTATAACTGCTATGGTGACTTCATAAAGACTCTAATTGCAAATATTTACCAACCCACATCATTTTTAAAACTAGTTTATCTTTCCCATAGAGACTGGCAGGAAGTAAAATAATTGAAATATGTGGTCTTTCTATTCAGGTGAATCATTGTCCTAGGTAAATCAACAGGTTGCTGTGTTTAAGGCTACACATGGTAGTCAAGGGAAATAATTCCAAAAAAAAAAAAAAAGATGGGTAATTTCCTTTTTCCTTTGGCCCTGCACTTCGTTGCACTGGGTACCTAGTAAGCCTTTAATCAGTGTTTGCTAGAGGGAATTTCTAATCATCATCCAAAAACTTTAAGCTTTATCTTCAAATATATGATGAATACTTGGACTGATTGATGCACTTTGAGGCCCTAGGAGCTCGTAATTATGAGCTAATTGTCTACATTGCTCATTTTTTAATGTAAGATTTTTTTTGAAAACTTTTTATTCTTTTTAGTTTCATTGTTCATTTTTATGTCAACCCTCACTTATTATTTTAGTTATACTTCTTTGTAAAAAAATAGAATCTGGTAATGTAAACAGTATAGCTATATGAAAAACAGCATAGCAATTTCTCAAAAAATTAAATTTAGAATTACCATATAATCTAGCAATTCTACTTTTGGATATGTATCCAAAAGAATTGAAAGCAGGAACAGATTTTTGTTCATAGCAGAATTAGTCATAATAGTCAGAAGGTAGAAGGAACCTAAGTGTCTATCAACAAATGATATAGACTAAATGTTTTTGTTTCCCCAAATTCTTTTATTGAAATCTAGCCATGTTAGATGGTGTTAAGAGGTGGGACCCTTGGGTGGTTGTTAGGTTATGAATGGAATTAGTTCCCTCATAAAAGGGGCTGGATAGAGAGACTCCTTGCCTTTTCTATCACATGAGGACCTAACATGAAGGTGTCATCCATAAACAGAAAGTGGGCCTTCTCTGGATCTGCTGATGCCTTGATCATGGACTTCCCAGCCTTCAGAACAGTGAGAAATAAATTTCTTTTGTTTACAAACTACCAGTCTATGGTATTTTGTTATGGTAGCCTGAATAGACTAAGACAGTAGATGACTACATAAACAAAATGTGGGTTATAATAGAATATTATTCAGCCTTAAAGAGAATGATATTCTTACATGGCTGGACTTTGAAGACAATATGGTAAGAGAAATAAGCCAGGCACAGAAGGACAAGGACTTCACAATGCAAGTTACTTGAGGAATCTAGAGAAGTCAAATTCACAGAGACAGAAAGTAGAATGGTGATTGCCAGGGCCGAGGCGATGAAGGAATGGGGAGTTACACTGTTTAATGGGAATGAAGTTTCAGTTTGGTGAGATGCAAAAGTAATGGAAATGGATGGTGATGTTTTTCCAACAATATGAACGTACTCAATATCACTGAGTTATATGCTTAAAATGATTAAAATGGTAACTTTTATGGAATGTGTATTTTACCACACTAAAAATAAAAAGAGAATCTTAACTAGAGTGTTGGTATAGGTACCCCCCAACCCCCACCACCAAAGTCTACAAGTGGTTGATATAATCTGAACATAGAAGACAGGGCTTTGGAGTCAGAGACCTGGGATAGAACTTAAATCCTGTACTTTTTAACTTGTGTGATGGGAAGGGTCTGAGGTCTGTTTGTCTACCTTCACTTCTTGGGTTGGATAGATATTTTAAGTGAAGCTATCTGCCATGACAGCCAGTCCATTGTTCAAGTGGCTGGATGGTTCTGGGCACCTCTTCTGTAAGTTCAGCTCAACAAAACTGAGTGGTGGTTCCTTCACATTTCCAATCAAGAAAACATCTCCCTCAAGTGGTTTTGAGGATTAAATAGTACATAAGCTCTCAATTGGTAGAGACTATTTTAGTTGTGTGCTTTCTGGGTTGGCTCAATTACTAAATTTATTTCATGCAGTAAATTTAACCCTCTAGATCCCATGTCATTCTTAATTCTCTCTCTTAATCTCTTTCACTATCACTGAGAAATGAGCATTTCCCCAATTTGCTAATTCTTTGCTTATGGACTTCCTAAAAGAATTGAGAAAAATAATGGACCCTGTGCACATTTTATGTTGCCCCCTAAATTGTCTTCCTAGAAATTTTCATTTCTGAAAATGATGTAATTTCAATTCTATTGAAAACTAATTTCACTTTAAAAGTAAAAATATTTATCATTCTTAAATGTGTCTAGTGGATTCCAAAAACAACAGCCCTTTGATATGTACTATTATTGTGTTAGTTATCATCTATTGCTGTGAAACAAATTGTCCCCAAACTCAGCAGTTGAAACAACCATTTATTATCTCACAGTTTCACTGGATAAAAAAAAAAAAAAAAAAAAAGTCTCACAAAACTGTAATCAAGCTGTTAGCCAGAGCACTGTTCTCATCTGAAAGTTTCCTCCCAAACTCACTCACAAGATTGTTGGCAGGATTCAGGTCCCTGCTGGCTAATGGCCAAGGCCTCCCTGTTTCTTGCTGCATGGTGCTCTCCATACAGCAATTCACAGTGTGCCAACTGGCTTCTCTCAGAGCAAGCAAGGGAGACAGTGGCAGAGGCTGTGCAGAATGAACTCACAGTGTTTCTGTAACCTCACCTTGGAACTCTCATCCATCACTCTTGCCGAGTTCTCTTTGTTATAAGCAAGTCAATAAACCTCTCATGAAGATGGGATTGTGCCAGATCAAAATACCAGGGGACATTTTCCAGAGATGGCATAGCACTACTATCATTTAAAAAAAAATGCTTGAACAAGGTCTGATTTAATGGAATTTTTGTTATTTCTTCTCTTTAAACTCATAATTCCATCCTTTATCCTTTGAAATTTCTTCTAATTTAACATATATTTATACTTGGAATTATTTTATTGATCTCCTAATTCTGTATCACTATAAGAAAATTACATGTATAAACTGAAATTTTAATTTAAAAAAATTTACGATAGCCATACGACATATGACCGACTGTAAGGATTATTTTTTAGGTTGAATTATCATTCATTATTAGCAGTAGTAGTAGTAGCAGTGTGGGTATATAGAATTATTGATCAAAACTACAGAAACATTTAATAAAATTTGATCAATAATTATTAAATACAAAAATTAAAATGCCATGGAGAACGCTTCGCTTAATGCAAAGGGCCTGTTTATGTTTTTCACTTAGTTCTTTTATCCTTTCCTAAGTATTACTTAGAGTGAGTCAGGGCCATTAATAAATGAGAAGAAAATAAAATGCTTATTAAGGACTATTATTAAAGTGCCTTATTTTCAGGAGAACCCCAATCCTATTCCAATGAAACCAATCCAAACTTAAGAGGCACATGGGAGGAATAATAAATGAGGAGAGATGAACAATAAACAGACCAAGTAAAAATTAATATAGACTTAGGATATGCAACAAACTTTTGAAAAAAATAACAAAATGTTTTCTTTGCAAGTCTGAATAAATGATCATGTAAATAGAAAATACCAACTTACCTTGTAAAAAGAAAAATATGTATATACTGAAAACCTCCCCTCTACACTAGCAGTACAGCAAAGATACATTTGTAAAGGGTACAAATGTGAAAGTCTGCAATGGAAGAAAACACATTCCTGAATTTCTCTGTTTTCACAAATTTGGAGGGATGAGAATTCTCATCACAATAGAAAGCACTTTAATTCCAGGGCTCTTTTCTCCCAACTCTGCACTCTTTGGCTCAAGGTAAGAGGGGCTCTGTTTGTGGGAGACACACCTGCAAGGGGGGTGGTCAGCATCGTGGTCCTACATAGGTGACACACTGGAATCTCTGCATTTATTTATTAATGACCATAAATGGTGTGATAAAATTGTCAAATTTGTTGGTAGAATAAATATGGAAAGTTTTTATTGTCCAATTATTGTCACCCACTATTTCTTACCCAATCTCCTTGATGCTGGAATACTAAAAAGGAGTCTCTCTCATTTGGATACTTATGAACTGTTACTAGTGTCAGAAACTGAGGATTTAGGAAAAGCTGATGCGAATAATGCTGTGGAATACACGAAAAAGCAGGTTAAGGTAGATCATTCCTTCAAGACCACAAACAGTAATCATGAATCTTTGCATTGATTAGGTCTTCCCGGCACCTGACTCCCTCTCTCAGAGCTGCCCTCTGCCCCAGCTCCCGGACCTGACTACGCAGGCTTGGGCTGAGACTTGCATAGGACCCTTATCTGGGTATTGGAGGCGCTGGTCCGAGACAAGGTCCTAGCAATAACGGGTTTAGAATTACCAGGGTACATGCCTGGTAAAAAGTACGAACTTCAGTTGAGGTTGCCCCACTTTTCTTAGATGAACTGAAAACATCTCCCCTGGAGAGGCCAGTAGGCTGAAATCCACATCCAGATGTAGGTACATTAGAAATTAGAAATCAGAATAAACCCACGCTATGAAGGATAATGGAATTATCTGTTTGAAAGGGAGAATTCCAATGAAGCAGAAGGCAGTGAGTAGATGCTGAATTGGGTTTTGTATTTATTTTTATATTAATTATATTTTTTCCAGTTCTATAAGATAAAGTTCAATGCAAACAATGTGGATATTTCATAAAAATTAAATAAGAAGGAAAAAATATGCATCCTCAATCAGGTCTATTTCCAGGAGATAAGTGCTATAAACATTTGAAGTTTTTCTTTCATTTTTTAAAATTTAACTTTTTTATGCCTTCTTTTTAGTTATATATGACAGTAGAATGCATTTTGACATATCATACATACATGGAGTATAAATTCCCATTTTTGGAGTTGTACATGATGTGGAGTTACCCTGGTCATGTATTCATATATGAACATAGGAAAGTTATGTCTGATTTATTCTACTGTCTTATCTATTCCTATCCCCACTCCCTTCCTCCCACTCCCCCTGTCCAATCCAGTGAACCTCCCCTATCTCCCTCCAACTGTGAGTCAGCGCCTCCTATCAGTGAGAATATTTGACCTTTGGTTTTTTGGGATTGACTTATTTCACTTAGCATGATAGTTTCCAGTTCCATCCATTTACTGGCAAATGCCATAATTTCATTCTTCTTTGTGGCTGAGTAATGTTCCATTGTATACCACAATGGAATATTACTCTTATTCATATATTACTTTATTCATTCATCTGTTGATGGATTTTAAATATTCATAAACATTTGATTTACAGTGTAAGAACATCTCATCTATTTTACAGATAAAAATAACTTTAAAAAACTTGAAATGCAGAATCATGTAAACATATTAGAAGTTTGCTGAATTGGAAATGACATTCATAAATTTCAGGGATCATGACTCTGAGAATTGTATGTGCCAAATATTATTTAGTAGAAATTGAGAAGTTTTGGTGAAGTGCATGAAATATAAAGAATTAGAGCTGAATATTTCACCAGAAATTGTTTCTGTTCAGAAAGGGTGACGAGTGTTTCTGTATGAAGAGTGTTTCTGTATGAAGGCAAAAGAGGTGAAATTTGTTTAAGCTCAAAAAAATAAAAAAGAAATTTAACAGTCCACAGGAGAACAGAGACTTCAAAGGGACTTCAAAGATGGGAAATAGGCAAGAAACTTCAAAGAAAGAAAAAACATGGCAGTTTTAAATCTTATCTAATAGAAAAGTCTCTCATTTTACAAAGATAGGGACTGAACCAACAAACCCTCAGCCCTTTCCTTGGTAGAAGAATGATTAATGAATCTGGTTTTTTTTAAAAAAATTGAATTTGGGTATTTTTATATTAAACACAAATATGTAAAGGGATAAAATATTCTACAATGGATCAGGAAAATTTCATTTTACCTTACCTTTGGTTTTATTTACTTTTGAAATAAGGTCTTACTATGTTGCCCAGGCTGGCCTCAAACTCCTGGGCCCACATAATTCTCCTGCCTCAGTCTCCAGAGCAGGTGGGACTATACTCATATGCCACCAGCCTGGCATAACTTCTTTTTTCTTTTTGTGCATTACTGGGGATTGAGCCCAGGACATGCTAAGCAAGCATTCTACCATTGAGCTAAATCTCCAGCCTTTCTTGAAAGCGTATTTGAAGGTTCTAGCCAAGGAATGCAGCTACTCAGTCTAATCTTGACTTTAGAACCGTCCTCCTCTATCTGGGAAGGTCGTCTTCCTCAACCAAGCTTGCAGCTGCAGCTTCCAGAGGGACGTTTGTGGAGTAGTGAGAGAGGAAGGGGACACCCACCTAGCCAGCTACTTCAGCTGAGATCAATGGCATGACAGATGTCACAGCCAGATCGTCCTCACATCCTCCAGCTCTTCTTTTTATTCTATTTTGGGGCTCGCTGAGTTCTCCATGCTGACCTCTTGCTTGTGATCCCTCTGCCTCCCATGAAGCTGGAATTACAGGTGTGCTGACATCACATCCAGCGATTTTTGCCCTACTTTTTAAGGAATATGGTTTGATTGGCTTTCTCAGTAGTGATAACTACAGTTATAAAAGAATACAAAAGTGGGAATTGGGGCACAGCATATTTGACTGCATGAACTATTTTGGAACTGTGCATTAAAATTACTTATTTATGTACATGTAAATGCTGTAAAAAGCATGGGGTTTCATGGTTGGGAGAAGAATATTTAAAGGCGCTTTGAGCCAGATTATAGGCATACATCTATAATCTCAGCTACATGGGAGACTGTGGCAGGAAGATCCCAAGTTTGAGTCCATTTTGGGCAACTTAGCAAGAACCTGTCCCAGAATAATTTTTTATTTTCAAAAAGGGATGGGGATATAGCTCAGTGGTAGCGTATTTGCCTAGCATGTGCCAAGATTTGGTTGGGATTCAATCATCAGTAACGCTAAAAAAAAAAAAAAAAAAAGAAAAGAAAAGAAAGAAAAAAAGAAAAAGGAAAGATAGAAGAAAAAAAGAAGGGGGAAAGAAATGAATTGGTTTATGAGATTGTAGCTAGTATAAATACATAGGTCAGACTAGAAATTTAGTCAGGATTTCTATAGTCAAGCCAGAAGTTTATTCTTTTCCAGGAAATCTCAATCTTTGCTCTTAAGATTTTCAGCCAGCTGGGGCACCACCGTTGCAAGCCTACAATCACAGCAGCATGGGAGGCTGAGGCAGGAGGATTGAAAGTTTGAGGCCAGCCTCAGCAACTTAGTAAGACCATATCTCAAAAAGAAAAATAAAAAGGGCTGTGGATGTAGCTCAGTGGTAAAATACCCTTAGATTGAATCCTCAGAATTCCCCCCCCCAAAATAAAGAGTTTTCACCTGATTGGAGGAGGCACACACACTTCATAGCATTAAAGTATGGAGGATAAGCAACTAGGGAGGCTGAGGCACAAGGATCGAAAGTTCAAAGCCAACCTCAGCAACTTAGTGAGGCCCTCAGCAACTTAGCAAGATTTTGTCTCAAAGGGGCTGGGGTTGAGCACCCCTGAGTTCAATCCCTGGTACAAGAAAAAAAAAGTATGGATAATCAAAGCCAACTGGTTGTAAATGTTAATCACTCTACAAAATACTTTCAAGGCAACATCTAGACTATTGCTTTCCCAAAGAACTGCTCAATCTTGCTTTCTCTATGCTCCTATCAACTTTTATTCTTCTTCTGTTTTATTTTGAAGCAAATTCCAGATATATTATTTCATCCATAAACATTTATTCAAGTATCTTTCAAAGGAAAGGATGCTTTGTAAGGCACACAATAATTATTATCATTTAAAAATTAAAAAAAACAATTATTTCTTAATTTCATAGAATGTTCAGTCAGTATTCAAAATTTCAAATATTTTATATCACAATTTCTTGCTTGTTTATTTGAATTAGAATGTAAAGAAGATCCACACATTGAGATAGACTAAGATGTTTGTGAATTTCTTTCCATGCTGCCATGGTCTGTTTGTGTCTCCTCACCAAAGTTCATATGGTGAAATACTAACTCCTTCAAAGGCAATGGTTGTAGGAGGAGCAGCCTTTGGGAAATGAGTAGGTGAAGAGGGCAAAGCCTTCAAAAATGGGATTAGTATATGTTATAGTTTGGATCTGGAATGTTGCCCAAAGACTATAGTCTTGAAGGCCTGGTCTCCAATGCAGCAATGTTCAGAAGTGGGACTTCTGGCAAGTGATTTATCATGAGGGCTCTAATCTCATTAATGGATTAATCCTTTGATGGATTCATAATTTTCCCCCCAGATATGGGGAACTGAACCCAGGAGCATGATTCCTCTGGGCTACATTCCTAGACTCTCTTTTAAATTTTAAGATAGGGTCTTGTTAAGTTTCCCAGGCTGGCTTCAAACTTATCACCTTCATCCTCCTGCCTCAGTACCTGGGATTACAGGCATCCACCTTCACCCCTAGCTTAGATTCTTAATTTGATGGCATTATTTGGAGGGGGTGTGTTATGGTTTGGATATGAGGTGTCCTCTGAAAGCTCATGGGTGAGACAATACAGGAATGTTCAGAGGGGAGAAGATTAGCTTATAAGAGCCATAACCTAATCAGTGAATTAATTCATTTGTTGGAATAAGTTTCTGAGGGAATGCCTTGGGAATTTTATTATCCCTGGTTCTTTGAACTCAAGTTCTTTCTGCCTTCTGGCTGTCATGAACTGAGCAGCTTTCCTCTGCCATGCCCTTCTTCCATGATGCTCTGCCTCATCTTAGGCCCAAAGCAATGGAGTCAGCCAACCATGGGCTGTGAACCAAAATAAACTTCTCCTCCTATAAGGTATTCTTGTCAAGAATATTGGTCATAGTGACACAAAGTTGACTAAAACAAGGTGGGGCCTAGTTAAAGCAAGTGTGCCATTGAGACTATTATCTTGTCCCTGGCCCCTTTCCCACCTCCTCTCCTTCGTGACTGCCATGAGGTGAGCAGCTTTCCCCAACTGTACCCTCTCCGCCATGATGTTTTCCCTCACCATAAGCCCATAGCAATGAGGCTTAAATCTCTGAAACACCTTCTTTGATTTTCTCAGGTATTTTGTCAGCGACAAAATCTAATACAGTATGCTTACAAAAGACACTGCAGAGAGATAGCTTGCCCCTCCTACCATGTGAGGACACAGTAAGAAGGCGCCTTCTCTGAACAAGAATGCAGACCCTCAACAGACACTGAAAGAGCTAGTGTATTGACCTCAGATTTCCTAACCTTCAGAACTGTGAGACATAAATTTCTATTATCTATAAGTCACTCAGTTATGGTGTTTTATTATAGCAGCCTGAATAAATTAAGATGTTTCTTTTTATTTTTGGAAGCACCAGGATTGTACATCTGGATTTTGCTGGTTTCATCCTCATGGGGTAGTTTAACATGTTCCTTACTGAGACAGGGTCTCATGAAGTTGCCCAGGCTGGCTTTGAACTTGGGATCCTACTGCTTCAGACTCCTGAGCAGCTGGGATTACAGGCTTGTGCCACCATCCCTGACTCCTCTGTTAAATTGAATTGGACCCAGACATTTTTTCAGGTGCAGGATACATTTTTATTTTATTTATTTTAATTTTTGGCAAGACTAATTCACAGGTAGGTGGTAGTATATTCTTTCACTAAAAGATAAAGTCTGGTTTTCTCTGTTTGTGATATCGGTAGCCATTAAATATGGCTTAATGGTCATATTTCAATTTCATAATTTTTCTATGTTTATTAGCTAGGTTAACTTCGAGAAGAGAAACTTCGGCATTAAACTATGTCTTTACCCTCAGAAACATTTGGGATGTGAAAGGTAGTATCAATGTTTAATTCTTTATCTTATCAGATGAGTGATATTATCCAGTTCTTTTGTTTTTTTTTTGTTTTTTGTTTTTTGTGTTTGCTTTGTTTTGTATTGTACTGGAGATCAAATCTGGGGGCATTTTCACCACTGAGCTACATTCTCAAACCTTTTCTTATTTTTTGTTTCGGGTCTCCCTATTACCAAGGCTGGCCTTGAACTTGTGATCCTTTGCTTCAGCCTCTGAAACTGCTGGGATTACAGAGTGTGGCACTGTTTTAGTCAGCAATTTTGCTGCTGTGACTAAAAGAGTAATCAGAACAATCAAAGAGGAAGAAAAGATTACTTAGGGGCTCATGGTTTCAGATATCTCAGTCCATAGATAATCTGCTCCACTCTTCAGGGCTTGAGGTGAATCAGAACATCATGGCAGAAAAGTGTGGCAGAGGGAAGCAGCTCACATGATGATCAAGAAGCAGAGAGAGAGAGACTCCACTTCCTGGATGCTATACACTCCAAAGGCATAGTCCCAGGGACCCACCTCCTCCAGCCACACTCTATCTGCCTTCAGTTTCCCTCAGTCAATCCCATCAGGGGATCAATTCACGGATTGCCTTAAAGCTATCATAACCCAATTATTTCTCCTCTGAACCTTCTTGCATTTTCTCGCATATGAGCTTTTGGGGAACACCTCACGTCCAAACCATAACAGGCACATGTTTGGCTAACACTCAATCTTAACCAGTTTGTTTTTTGTATTTCATTATTAATTCATGAATTTAACTATATTTGATGTGTTTCAATTATTTCCTTATTAGTGTTCAAATTCTCCCACGTTTGGTATTACGCTCTGCGATTGGCTCCTGACACAATCTACCAACTAGATACGCACTAGATAAATTAGCCTCATTTTGTTTTTTATTTTTAGAGTCTGCTGTTTTAAACTTTAATTTATTATTACAATTATGCAAAATAATTTCATATTCCAAAGTAAAAAATCTGCAAAATGAGCTATATTTTATTCATGTCTTCTCGACTGTTTCTTCACTTCTCTATAAATCACTATTTTTGATTTTTAAAAATAATCCATTGTATTGAGATACCTTTCACATACTACAAAATTACATACTTCAACATATACGATTTAACTGTATACTTTAGTGTGTTTGGAAATTTACACACTTACGTGACTACTACCAGAATAAAGACATACAACATCTCTACACACATGTCCATCATACTCACCTCAGGCCCCATCTACCAGCCAGATAACTACTCCAGTGCTTTCTGTCACTGTGGATTATATTTGTCTTTTCTACATTTCATACTGGTGGAATTGTTCATTTATGCACTTCTGTTTTTGGCCTCTTTTGCCCATCATAATGTTTTTGACTATCCATGTAATAATATTTATTATTAATTCATTCCATTTAAAAAATTAAAACACCTTTATTGAGGTATAAATGACATTCAATAAACTGTACAGATTTATGGCATATGATTTGGTAATGTGCAGAAAAGATTTAACATAGCAGGCCTGAGACTGCTATTCTTAGAAAGGTCAACTTTTTTTTTTTTTTTTTGGAACCAGGGATTGAACTCAGGGACACTCGGCCACTGAGCCACATCCCCAGTCCTATTTTGTATTTTTATTAGAGACAGGGTCTCACTGAGTTGCTTAGGGCCTCGCTAAGTTGCTGAAGCTGGCTTTGAACTCACAATCCTCCTGACTCAGCCTCCCAAGTCGCTTGGATTACAGGCGTGCACCACCACGCCCGGCCAAGGTCAACTTTCTTTTTCCTTTATTATTATTTTTTTTATTTTAATGATAGTGGGAATTAAATCCAGTGGTACTATGCTGCTGAGCTACACCCCAACCCTTTTTATATTTGATTTTGAGACAGGATCTTGCTAAGTTGCTGAGCTTGGTCTTAAACTTGTGATCCTCCTGCCTCAGCCTCCTGAGTAGCTGGGATTCCAGGGCGAAAGGTCAACATTCAAGGCTGGACTTTGGGAGAGTCTCTGCCATTCCCTGGTACGAGAAGCTGATTGTGCCTAAATTGCACAAACAGCATGGCTTGTACTAAACCTAGCTTTCCTTCTGGGAGTCTGGAATCTTTGTAAAATCACTCAGTCCTTAATGAGGTCCCATGGCAGATGAAATTTCACAAGTGTTGTCACAACTCACTGCTGGGGGGATTAAGTAAGTCCTGAGTGACTCCACAGAGAAAAAATGCCTAGAATCTTGTGCCTGACTTGCTCTGGACTTTGTTTCATGTGCTGTTTTCCTTTTGATGCTTCTGCTGTGTTTCCTCGCACCTTAGTAAATCACAGCGTAAGTACGACCACAAGCTGAGTCCTGTGAGTCTTCCTAGGGAATCACTGAACTTGGAGGTGAACTTCAGGATCCCTAACGGAGACAAGATGAGATATAATATATACACACACATATGTCTACACACTCACATATATTTATTATGTTTCTATTACTTCAAGTTTACTGGTCTTGTCTTCTTTGGTGTCTAACCTGCTATTAATGCCATCCAATTTAATTTTAATTTTATGTACTGTACTCTTCACATCATTCCCTTTGGTTCTACTCTGTCTTCCATTTCTCTCTTCATTACACTCCTGGATTCTTTTGAATTCTTAAGTACTTCTGCTTTTTTTTTTTTCCTCCTGTACTGGGGATTAAACTGAGTGGAGCTCAGTTTAATATTTACATATTTACACTGAGTTACATTTCCACCCCTTCTTTTTCTTTTATTCATTTATTTATTTTTTGTGGTACTGGGTATCAAATCCAGGGCCTCATGTATGTGACGCAAGGGCTCTACCACTGGGCTATATCCCCAGCTCTTTTTTTTTTTTTGAGACAGGGTCTCGCTAAGTTGCTGAGCCTGGCCTTGAATTTGTGACCTCCTGCCTTAGCCTCTCCAGTCACTGGGATTACAGGCATGTGCCGCTGTACCTGAAACTTGCTTTAATAGTTGTTTTAATGTCCTTCAGTTGCTAATTCCATCATCTCTGTTACCTCTGGGACTTTATCTTTGATTTTTAACAATCACTTTTTTTTCCTTTGGTAAATTTTGATAGGAATCAAAATTTGTCAGATGGTATTTTACTTTACTCAGTAGTCTATTTTGTTATATTTCTTTAAAGGGTATCATATTTTTTTCTGGCAGGTAGTTACTTATGGTGAATTTTCTTGTTTTAAGCTCATCTGTAACAAGTTTAAAATGGTCTTTATTCTAGGAATAATCTAGTGCCACTTTCAAGTCATGGCTCTTCGGGGTCCCTTTCAAATACTCTGTGGATTCAATAAAGTCTTTCTACTCTGGCTAAAGTGGGTGGGAGGTAGTTAATGATCCCAACTGTGTTAGCTCTGGGAGTTGTTTATTTTAGAGTTCCCAGATACTTATTCTATGGTTATAGATGGTCTTACCTGAACTTACATGGTTTCATTCTACACATGTGCAGAGTAGTATTCAGCTAAAGATTCAGTCTCTTAAGGAGATTTTTGGAATTCTTTCTCTGCTTCCTCCTCTTGGGTAATGTGGATTTTACATTCTAACTGCCTCAGCCTCCACCAATTACAATCATTTTACCCTCAACCAAGGATCACTAACCTCTGGGTTCTCTTTCTCTGCACCATTATCCAGAAATTGCTTTCCACTAGAAGGATCATCTAATACAACCCCCCTTGTTCAAAGAAGATTTCCAGTCCTGCACTGTCTGTTTCTAATATTTGAAAATGAAGAAATAGGAAAGTATATATAAGGCGTTACCATTTTAAGAGAGTGAGACACACAAGTGTGTGTGTGTGTATGTGTGTGTGTATTACAAAATACAGCCAGTTGTGCATGCCTGTAATCCCAGCTGCTTGGGAGGCTGAGGCAAGAAGATTGCAAGTTCAAAGCCAGCCTCAGCAATTTAGTGAGGCCCTAAGCCACTTAGAAAGACCCTGGTGTCTCAAAATAAAAAATAAAAATAAAAAGGTCTGGGGATGTGGCTCAGTGGTTAAGTGCCCCTGGGTTCTGGAAAATTGGGGAAAAATTTGGTAAATATAGAGATAATAACCATTGCTCTTTATATTTGCATAGTACAGCACTTTGGAGTTATATCATTATTACACCAGTCACTGACTAAAGAACACTTGAATGATTTTTAATCTTTTGCTATCACGAATAGTACTGAAAAGTACTATTGAAAAGTACTATTGAAAAGTACTGAAAAGTAGCCTTGTAAAAATGTTTTCATAAATTTTCCAGTGTATCTTTGAGATAAATTTTTAGAAGTGGGATTGCTGGATCAAGGGTCAATTAATACGTAATTTTTACAGATATTAACAAATGTCCTCTATAGGTTTTTTTTTTAAGTCAATCAGAAATGAAAGAATGCCTATTTTCTCACATCCAGCCTTACAAAGAAGTGTGTTGTCAAATGTTAGGATTTTTGCCAACACAGTGAAAAGTGGCATACTGGTATAATTTTAATTTGCACCCATCATGATAATGTTGAGTTTCTTTGAATATGAGTAAGAACCACCTGTACTTCCATGTTTATGAATTGCCTACAGCTTTCTATAGCTTGTTTTTCTATAGGATTTTTGGTCTTTTTCCTTCTATTTTTAGAAACTCAGCTGTGACACCAGTTGCAGATGACATCTTATTTGTCTGTCTAGTTTACATATCCCATATAAAGATGTTTTATTTTTATGTTATCAAGTGTATCAATTTTTTCCTTTTTGATTTTAAGTCCCAGTCCTGAAAGTTTTCCTCATTCCAAAGTTGAAAAAAAAAGTCTTGAAAAAAAAAAGGCCTATATACTTATGAAGTACTCATATAGTTTCACTTTTTACAGTTTTATCTTATCCATTTGGAATTTTCCCTGATGTATGGTGGGGGGAATGAAACCAATTTTACCCTTGTACTGTCATTGAGTAACAGGTTTCCTCTGGATTTCTCATCTATACAGGTGGCGGACTTGAGATTTGGATATAAAATACCAAAGCAATAAGTTCATAGTTTTCAAGTAAAATGGACTTAAAACTTTGACCATGTCATTTACTAGAAAATGAACTTACCATCAGTGACAGTAATTGTAAGGAACTGCAGGCACAGTGTTCTTGGGTCTGTAATTTGCTTCTTCAGACATCGTTTATCAATAGAATGCTACTGCACGGCTATGGTCTGATTGTTTGTGTTCCCCCAAATTCACGTTGCAACAGTATTAAGTATGGCCTTTGGGAGTTTGAGATGTATTTCACATTTTTCTCCAGCCTTTTTCATAGGACTCATTAATCTCGGTTTGGGAAGTTCAAACCCAGTTACTGTATTTTTTGCAACTTGGACTAGCTTTCCTACCATTGACGTATTAGCATTCCAGAGGAGTTCTCTGGGAA
Source organism: Glaucomys volans (assembly GCA_020662805.1). Classification (NCBI taxonomy): domain Eukaryota; kingdom Metazoa; phylum Chordata; class Mammalia; order Rodentia; family Sciuridae; genus Glaucomys; species Glaucomys volans. Next base: position 271,679 of record JAJEJO010003612.1, read on the forward strand.
TTTACACATCTGTTTTGCTCCCCAAACAAGTGGGTACTTTTTTGATTGCTTTTAAACAATCCAGGCATTTCTTTTATGTGCTTCAATTTTAAACAAAGAATAAGTCACAATTTTCCTCTTTCAACTTGTGAATAATAATTTGCTGCCCATCTTCTTTCGTAAATACATGGCATGAGGTGGGGGGGATTTTAAGATCCTAAATAAGAATGCTAAATCGTTCAGCAGGTGGAGCTAATCAATTACTCATTAACAGGACAAGCTATTGGAAAATTTAAAATGAAAAGTACCAGACGTCGACAGGATAAATTTAGCCTGCCATTTCTAAATTTAGTTCCATTGTTACTAATAAACGCCCTTCCGTTTAGGTCCCGGCTTTAGGGCACTAGTTGACACCTTTCTGCCCCACGCCCCGTGGGTCTCCCGTGGAGTTCCAGCGCGGGACGAGGACCCGGCTCACGCTGCGGAGCAAGCCGAGAAAGTCCTGAGGGGGGCGCCCTGGCTGCCAAGAACGCTGGACAAGTCTCCGGGGCTGATTCCGGGACCCTCCAGTATTGACTAGAAAGACTTTTTTACGCCATCCTGTTGTCGCGTACTGCAGCTCTTAGGTGTGGGCTCTTGGCCGCGCGCCGCGCTCGCGGAAGAGCTGAAGTCCCGGAGCGCGGCGCGGTGGGTTCCGTCCGGGCTCGAGCTTCCCAGCAGCGCCCTCCCCGGGGGCGGGCCTTGACTCCTCGGGCTGCAACGAGTGGGCGGCCAGACGCGGGTGGCGGAGAGGGCTGCAAGGAGCTGCACGGTCCCTGGAACTAAGCGGCTTCTGCGGTTGTTAAGAGAAACGAGGCCAGACGAAGAGGAGGGACTGGAGCCGATGAAAGGGAGCTGCGGCCCAGGAGAGGCGGTACTTTCGGCTGCCGCTGTTCCGGGACGCAGCCCGGGAAACCCGCCCGCCGTCCGTAAGGTGCTCTCCAGGTAGCTCCGCACCCAGAGGGCGCCCTCCTCCTCGGTCCCTCCCAGTGGCCGAGACGGAAGGAGCCAGTTGCGCTCCGGGTGCGAGGGCGCACGGCACCCCGAGCGCGGCGCCCTTGAGCCGCACCGCGGTTCAGGTTTGCCAGCCGACTTGTCTGCCCGCCAAGAAAAGGAAGCGCTGTCCCTTCCCGCTCACCCGGTCTTCCCCACCCCGTGTACTCTCAACCCTGCAGCGGGCGAGCGGCGCGGCCACGGAGGCGCCGAGGAGGGGCGAGCCGCCGCCAGGCAGCGGCGTGCCCGCGGGCGACAGGGCGCAGGAGAGGCGGCGGCGGCGCGGCGGCGAGGGCGCTGCGCGCGATGGCAGCTGCTTAGCCCGGCGGGCGCGGAGCAGCCCTGAGCTGTGGCTGGCCAGAAGGTGCGGCTGGGCGGGGGACATTGCCGCCGCTGCAGCTCGGCCGGCAGAGATGAGCACGGAGGCGGGTGAAGGCATCACTTTCTCCGTGCCACCATTCGCCTCCTCGGGCTTCTGCACTTTCCCCGAGGGCGGCAGCTGCCGGAGGGGAGGAGCGGCGACGGTGGCTGAAGGCGAGCCCAGCCAGCTACCGCCACCGCCACCGGGCAGCTTCTGGAACGTGGAGAGCGCCGCCGCCCCTGGCACCGGGTGTCCTGCTGCCACCCCCGGGAGCAGCGCCACCCGGTGCCGGGGCAACTCCAGTAGCGGGGGCGGCCGACGGACCACGGTGGCATATGTGATCAACGAAGCGAGCCAGGGGCAGCTGGTGGTGGCCGAGAGCGAGGCCCTGCAAAGCCTGCGGGAGGCGTGCGAGGCGGTGGGCGCCACCCTGGAGACCCTGCATTTTGGTAAACTGGACTTCGGGGAGACCACGGTACTGGACCGTTTTTACAATGCAGGTGAGTGTGAAACCCCTTTACCGTCCTCCGCGGTCGGGCCTACATTGTCTTTGGCCGTTTTGGGGGGAAACATTTTTTGTTTTGTTTTGTTTTTCTTGGCGGAAGCATGCTGCTTACTTCTCGCCCTATCTAGGGGGCAGCGAGCGGCGCTGGGTGACTACTCCTGGCGCTCGCCGCTCCCGGGAGGGAGTGGGTGCTTGTGCAAGAGCCAGTGTGTGTGTGCAGGAGACCCACTGACCTACCCACGGCCTGGCGCTGGAGCCCTGGGGTCCATGTGGTCGGTCTGAAGAACTGTTTTTCGGCAGTCCAAGATATTTCCAATTCAGTGTGTCTGTTTCACTTTGTCCCCAGTTTTCCTTTTACTTAGACCTATAACCCTTTTCTCTGTGTAGTTATGCGAGTACTGAAACGATGACTTCATGCCACGCAGCCAGCTGTTTGCAGTGTACTATAAGAAGTTGCCTGATCTTCCCAACTCATTTTACCTTCAACAAGTTGTAGTGTCTTGAATTTCCCTTCTCTTACCAATTTGAACTTTCAAGTAATTAGTTCCCCAAGTAATAACATCATGACTTACAGTAAATGTCTGTGATATCATTGTTAGGATCTTGGTGAAAGAAGGAGCCTTTTTTTTTTTTTTTTAAGCCCATACATCGTGGTGGGCTGGAAAATTTATAATTTAACCTTGTTTAAAAACACTGATATGCTATCTGAATGACGCAGATTAGCTTGGCCATTAAAGTGATTGCAAGCATAGTCCATGAAAAACTTTGTATCTTTTCAGGCTATCACCTGTTTCTGAAAGTGTTAAGCAGTTGTAATGGCTGAAACAATTAGCTGTTAGCAAATATTAGGAATGATAACATGTTATTGAAATTAACTATTAGCTTAGCATCTTGTCCATCCAATGTTGAGAGTGCAGCCTTAGTTATTTTTATACTTGTGGGTGGGAAACCTGGTTTAATGGTTTCAAAACAGTAAGTTTCTTGTATTTGTGATCACATATAAGGTTTTATATTCCGATCTTGTTTTCAGTTCTGATTCTCTACAGCCTCTTCAAAACACCTAAAGTAGGCTTATGTCAGTTTTGGAATTCAGCCAGAGCTGAATATTTTAAGAACTAGAAGAACTTCATATTAAGGAGGCCAGACTAAATAAACTAGGACTTTCTGGTTTGGGTATTTTTAAATCTCCGTCTTCTTAGTTGAACACAAGTATAACATACTACAGCTTGGTCTTTTGGGTGGATTGCTATAAAAATTACATAAATGTAACTTTTCTAAAAATTATGGCGCTCTCATTTTTGGTTTGTAATTTGGAAGAAGCTTCAAAGAACTGAATGATATGAGAGGAAAATAACCAGCTAAATACTTGAGTCTCTTTTTATTGCACTGTAGATTGAGCATTTTTTTCTAGGGCTGTAGAAAAGAAGTCTTTAAGCTAATTTGTAAGAAGCTTTCGAACAAAGCGGTCTTTCAGTTGTTTTCCAAATATTATCTCTGGGACAAGGAGGGAGAAAGGTTAGAAGGGAGCTGACTTTGGAACTGTATCTCATTTAATACTTCACACAAGCCTGGGAAGAAATTCCTTATCTCCGTCCCCCCCCCCCCC